>VNJW01000902.1:0-40369 GCA_008042615.1 Drosophila auraria | reverse complement strand
AACAATAACAATGGCCGGAATTCGCAGTGCACAATTCATTCATTTCTGGAATCCTCATGCCAATACTCCTGCAGAAATTAATATGAAAACCATTAAACTGATTTTTGCAGCTTTTCTTGTACATAGATTTAGTTAATTCATAATAATTGCAAGATCTCACGGCGAAAAAACCATGCCACCGAAAACTTATTTATTTTGTTTATTTATTTTGCTTTTGTGCAGAATAGTTGCTGAAAATTATGCTAAGCCTTCAGCAAAAACCAATATATTTTGTGAGACCGTTTTGTCTAATGAGCAATCAATATATTTTTTAGATACAATTTTATGAATTAGAGTCGGTATATTCTATCGAACTCATTTTTTGTCTGGTATTTTTTTTCGATAAGCCGATAAGTTTTTCAATTAATGAGAAATTAATGTATTAATCTCTCATTGAAAGTGCCGTATAGTCGTCTTGCTCGCACTTAGGCAAAACCCTATGGTTGCTGTCAAGCCTCTAATTAATGAGCCAATTAATGAAGTTTTTAATACAGTGTCATAATGCTATTATTAAACCTTACGCATCGCTGCGAATCTAATAGAAAAGCTGAAGGACAAGCAGGGGAATGGTGGGTGCATGTTGAGAAAATTTGTCTAGTTATACCATATTATTATTATATTTACTTTGTGATTTAAATATATATATATTTATAGCTGTGATCTCAAGCACAATACATATTTTTATACAGTAATTGAAGAAAATCCAGTATTAAGTTGGTCTTTTTGTGTAACTTTAAGGTATTTTCTGTTAAAGAACATATGGGCACACTAAGCTAAGAGACGCTTAACGAATTGGGCTTCAAATACAAAGAAAAATTCGTTCAAAAATACTTTTCTATAAATATATAAATATTTTATTTAATTATTTATTTTTCAAATATGTCTTATAAAAAAGAATATCTGCAAATCCCCTAAAAACCTCGTATAATCCCCATTTTTTCTGGTGTAAAAGGAGAATAGAAGTCTAAGTTGGGGGCGTGTATATTCTTTGAAGGCGCGGGGGCTTACAAAACGTGCCAGTTGGGTAATTTAAGCAAAAATATCAAAATGAAGCCAGTGAAGGCAAACAGAGTGCCAGAAGAGGGGGGCGCTGTGGTGAACGATAGAGGTCGCCAGCGAGGTGAGTCGAGGTGAGGTGAAAAGTGTAAGGAGAGTGCGTTTCTATTTTTATTTCCTATTTTTTTACCTACAAACATACATATACTCATACATAAGTATATTTTTTTTCCCAGCACGAAATTTTGCTTGCTGTCGTCAGGTGAGCCTGTGTGTGTGTGTGCGTGTACGTGTGCCTGTGTGTTGTTTTGGGGCAAATATTACAAAACACAAACGCCTGTTTCCGTTTTACTAATTCGTATGCTGTTTGCATTTGCATTTTGTAGGCAGAGCGAAACGGATGCCACACGAGTATGTTGGGGGTTGAGGTTGGGGTCCTTTTTTTTGGTATTTTGGGGTGCTGCGTGCGTGCGTGCGACATGTATGAACATGTTTGAAAAATATCCTTGAGCTTGGTTTGAGTGCCGCCAAAGGAGGACGGGACGAGGAGAAGAGGCCAAAGTAAACGCGAAATCGAAAATATCGCGAAATTTACGAAGCCCGAAGAGGTGGGATGAGTGTGTGTGGGGTGTGTTCCACCCCCAATCCCCTCACACACACACTGACTGCGGCGCCTTGTTGTCGTTCATTTTGCATAGCTCAAAAGCAAAGTGCCAAAATGGTTTGCGAACGCAATGGGGATGGGTTCCAAAAAAAAAAAAAAAAAACGGGGAAAAAAAAAACGGGAAAAAGTAAAACGAAGGGGGGAGGAGGGGGGGTTTGTGTACCCAAAGTGCAAAAGGAAATTCATGCATATGTGAGTGGTGGGTGGGGGTGGGGAGGTAAGCGCCAGCGGAAAGCGTTGAAATGTGCTACAAATTGAATTTTATTGAAACGTGTTTGAAATTTTTCGTCCGACATTTCCACCGTTTTTAGCCCCAACGGAGACTCCTTCTCCCATCCTCTCTTCCCCTCTCTGCCTCACACATTGGGGTGGCAACTCTGCTTGTTTTGGGCCATTGTTGAATGCAAACACGGGCGGGGCAATCGCCAAGTGTCGCACACTCTCATTCCACAGGCACACATCGCCAATGGCCAACTACTGCTACGACTAGTATTCAAAATGGCCCGGAAAATCCTCATTTTCCAACGATGAGAGGAGAGGGGAAGGAGAAGACGGGGGGATGAGGCCCAAAACGGAGCCTGTCAAGCGAACAAAAGGAGGTGCCATCGCCAGTGCGCCACAAAAGACAGAGGAAGAGATAGAGACAGAGGCGAGGAAGAGACAGCAAAAAGCTGGCCAAAAAGTGAGCAAAAAACCTAATCTATGGCAGGGTTGTCACCCGCATTGCAGATGCAGTCCACCACACATAGATAACGGTGGCGCCAGAGTTGCCATTGTTAAGCTTGAAGCAACCGCATTTATTTACCTCCGAGAGCAAGTCAATAAATACCGAAAACAATGCGATATAAGATTGCTCAAGTTATTTACTTGCAAGAATTTGATAATATTCTTAATAATAATAATATATAAAATATATAATAATATTTATAATAATCACACTCAGTGCTTGCCATCCTTATTTATTAATCAATCATTCTCTGAAACTGAGGCTTGCTTCGCACTTTAATTTGAAATTTCTTTCGTTTTTTTTTTTTTGCTCAACCAAATGCAAAGGTAACTCCGGCTAGCCCCGAGTGCCATTCATATGGCCTATGACCCATCGACTGGCTGGCGTTTCATTAGCCAAAGTGCCGGTAACCTGGCCAAGCGACAACGAACACTTCGACAGTGACAAATGTCTGAGGAATGGGAGCGAGAACGACAGTAGCCCGAAAAAAAAAGAAAAGAAAAGAAAATAATAAAATATTTCACTCTCCGTCCTTGCTAGCATTCAGGCTTCTGTTCTGTTTTAGCTCTCACCTTCTGCTGCTTCTGCTTCTGCTCTGTTTCCCATTCATTTTCCTATTTCTCTTATTTTTTTATTTCATTAAAATATCGACAAGTTTGAAATTAGTTGATTCGTATATGCTAAATCGGGGACAGAGTGCACTTGGAGAAAGGAACTCGAATCTCTGATCAAAAATAAAATATATATTTCAAACATGAAACCCTAGTACTCTCCCAACTATGTATTTTCTTTCTATTCCATTGATTTTCTCTCTGTGTGTGAAAACCCAGGTAGAAATGTTAAGCTGTGAGCAAGATGTTTGGGGACCTTCTTGGCCCGACTTCAATTCAGGTTCTGGGCCTGACTTTGCCTTGTCAATCGGTGACTAATGTTCAGCAATTTGGCTAAGAGACAGACACCGAAAGAGCCGAAAGGGAGACGTGGGGAGAGTGGAGAGTAGAGAGTGGGGATGAAAGAGCCAGAAACGAACGAAACGAAAACGAGCTAAAATGCCAGGACAAAATCGTTAAAATGTTAACAACAAACTGGCTAAAATAAATCAATGCGCTTTTCGTTATTTATTCCCTTTCAACTTTTATTTCACTTCCATTTGCGAGTGTGTGAGTGTGCCCCCTGGGGCCAGAATCTACCCCTGTGTTCCTCCTCGAACTCCTCGAAGGGAGTGTGGGGACACAAGTTTCTCGGAATCCTGGAATCCGCATTCAATTTGTTTATCAGCAAGAAATTGAGTGAGTGTCACCGAATGAATCAAGTGCCAAAGTGCCCAGAGTCGTCCTCGGTTCGGGTTCGGTATCCAGTTCCCAGTTCCCAGTCCCTCCTCGATTTATTCCCGGATTTCAGGTGACGGCGTTTTTGTCATTAGTTGCATTAACTTTCCGCTCGACAGTCAATTTCTTTCATTTCGTTTCGTTTCGTTTCGTTTCCCTTTTCGCCTCCTTAGCGTATGCAAATTTGCTTTGTTTTAGCCAGGTTCTCGTTCTCGGTCGGTTCTCGATATCCCAGAGATGCAAAGATACGCGGCTACAAGCCCAAAAGCGATGACAACTCGGCTTAGCAGACACAATTTACCAATTGATGGAGGGTATATCCTTTTAAATTGCTGCACTTAAAAGGGATCCGAAAAAATACGAAATACGAGTGTGAGTGAAACAAACACCTTGAGAGTCTGGAAATATCTTTTATAATTCTATTAAATTCCGCTCCTCAAGGCTATTACTCTTCCATAAACTTCCAGTCTTAATTGGTTATCTTGGAATGCCTTAATTTTCTTTGGGAAAGCCGAACATTTTCTGACTCACAACCAACAGACATATTTGAGAATGCAGTCCCAAAAGTCACCTTGGAGTGAGACGAAGAGGTGGCTTGCTGATAACACACATGCAATAAATTTTCTTACTAATTTTTGTCGCCTCCGCTGCGTCCTCTTCTTTATCCTCCTCTTCCTGCCTGTCCTCCCTCCTTCTCCTTCTTCTTAATGAAGCCAGGAAGCAATAATGAACGGGGGAAGAAGCGGAGGGAGCGATAAATCAAAAATGTGAGATGGTTAAAAACAAAGGCAACATCCGAAATATGTCAAATGATTCATATTAAAGTGCGCGGTTATGTTCTCCTCACTTGGTTATAAATCAAAAGATACAGATACACGGCCACAGATACTCGGATACATTGGCGACAGATGCAGAGAGAGAAAAATATGAAATATGAAATATAAAAATAAAAATATCAATAAAAATACCATTTTTGATTGATTTTTAAAGATTTCCAATTTTGTAGCTCTAAAATTCTCAACTATTTCCAGCGTTGCTTAGAAAAAAGAGTTACTTGGCAATGGAAATGAATGAAAAAGATCGATAAAATGGGGGAACTTCAATAAATAAATAATAATTAATTACAAGAAGGGAAGTGTGACCAATATTCAATATGTTATTAATAAAATGAAAACTGGCCACACTTATCTCATTTAAATCTTTAAACTTCCTTATTATGTATTTGATGATTAAATAGGGAAAACTATATGATTTTTTAAGATTTCCAACTCTGTGACCCTAAAATTCTCAACTGGTTCCAGCGTTGCATTAAAGAAAAAGGGAAATAGTTTAAATATCCTTGCATTTCCTTATTATAAATAAGTTATTTTATTTATTTTAAGAACAACAGTTTCCTGAATCAATTTTATTATATAATTTGTCTGCCATTTTCTTGCAGTGTACTCCTGCAGACCCAACTGCACAAGTGCGTAAATGTCGCCTACGTTTGTCATTGTCGTTTTCGGTTTTCGGTTTTCGGGGTTTTGTCGGCTTTTGGGCTGTACATCTGCAATGGAATTGAGGTTGGTTTCATCGGGAACTTGGATTCGGTATCGGAATCGGAACCCAAACAGAGAAGCTCGCAAGTTTCCAAAGGGGAGAGCGGTGTCGGTCGAAGTCGTTGTCGTTGTCGTTGTCGTCGAGTGGAGTGTCGCGTGCAAACGCGTTGATATATCGATTTGGCCCGGCTACTTAATCAAAATAATTCCGGGGCAATGCGCCGAGTCGAGCGCTGACAATTCCCGGAATTTTGATAGAGTTGCTCCAACGGATTGCGGTTCTTGTCTGTGGGACGGTGACAAATCTTTGCCGGAATTGCGTTTCGTGGTAAGCTAATCGAAAATGTTGATAAATTGTCTGTGCCTGGCAAGTCGCCCCCCTTGGCTAGTGGAAAAATCAATTTAAGAGAGGGGGAGGGCGAGAGAGGTCCTGAAAATGGCCAACAAACTTTGCTCCAAGTCAGGGAAACAATTATGGCAATGATCTTCTTCAAATTGAAATATTTTCAATAAATTCACTTTGTTTTGGGCATTAAAACCCTTTATAGTTTCCATTACAATTTCGGTTATTCCTCATATATTTTTCCCTTTTCTGTGGCAAATTTCCCGCTCAACTTTGCTCAAATCGACCAAAATGTTACCCAAAGGATCGCCGGAAAGGAAAATATACACACACACAACACACACGAGTTGTGGAAAAGGGAAAACAATTGAGAACTCGCTGGATAAATTCGGCATTTCGGAGTTCGGCTGGAGTTGCTGCCTGCTCCTTTTTGGCCCGAATTTCCACCAAAAAGGCGTTCTGTAAGCGTATTTAACTTTATTATTTATGCCGAAACTCCAATGTGCGGAGGAGGTGTGTGTGTGAGTGTCTGCATGTGTGTTTGCCAGTTTGAGCGCTTATTAATTTATAATACACTGCGGCCTTGCCTTTTTGGGGTGGCCCCTCTCCCTACCCCCAGAAAACTTTGTATTCAATAAAATGCCGCCGCTGCCGTTGTTGTTTTCGTTGCTTGTGGGTTTTCCTGGCATTTTCCTTATTTTCTTTTTTTTTTCAAGAACTTTTGGGCCAACTAAAATGGCTGCGAGTGTGTGTGAGAGTGTGGTGGATGCAACTCATTTACATAAAATTCAGCTGAAACATTTATGCCCTGAAGAGTTTCTGGGGGGTTTTACACACAGCCGTCTCTGTGTGGCACACTTAAGATAATTCTAATTAATGTGGCGTTCGTGAACCAAACTGGCCCTTCTCCTAAGAGCGAGGAGCGCTCGTTGCTAATTTTCTACTCGTTCTAGCCTTGAAAGACTAGCGCGTTTTTTTTATAGTTTTTTCAGGCGATTTTCCTTGCCTTTTTCCTTGCTTTTTAACTGCTAATTTTTCGCCGAGGTTAATAGCTGTAATTTTGGCGGTGAGTAATGGGTTTTCAGGCTCATATTTTGAATTATTGCCTGGGTTTAAGTTCAAGATTCTCGACTTTAAATTTAGGGTATATTTTAATCACAATTTCTTGGCCTAAATTGCTTCTCCTAAAAACCTAAAATATCTCTGGTGAAAGCCCCTTCCTGTTTCCTTAAAATTTCACCCAAAATTAGGTCACATATTTTTATCGACATCTAATGAGTCAATGAGCCACAAAGGAAAGACACTCAAGGGCGGCATTTGGCCAGAAGAAGAGAGTCTGGGTTTCAAGGGAGGCAGGGGAAGGATTGTAACCGAGACAATGGGCTTTTCTTTTGGGGCTTGGGAAACTTCTTCTTCTTCTTGAGAGCGTTGCCCAAATGTTGTTCGAGCGGAAAAGCGAACGGGGGAAAATCTCCTCCGACCAACATGGAACATAATGGCATAAAGCGTTGATAACAAATTTGCGCATTTCAACATGAATGAATTCTCCAGAGTGTGGCGACGGCGGAGCGCACACACACATGGAACCGGGGGGCTGATGGGGTAGGGGTAGGGGGGTTGTGCACTCACTCAAGGATTTTCTAGGGGCGCTTTTTGGGGAGGTTTGGGCTTGGCTTCGGCTGTGTTCTTGGTTGGTAGGTGACATTGTTGCCTTAAGTGGCCAAGCGGCAAAATGACAAACAGACGGCCCAGCGACGTGAGTGGATGGATGGTTACCCCCCGCCTGCTACTCATCCCTGCTCTACCCAGGACCTTGTAACCGAGTGTCCGGATACGGATCCATGTCCGTGTCCATGTCCCTGGGTCTAAAGTCCAGTCACGGCTTGCTGCCAGCATGTCAACATTTGCTCCGGCGCCTTGAGAAAAAGCTCGGGGACCAAGAGGAAAATTCGGAGGGGGGAGAAAGGGGAGCACCTCTCTAGAGGAACCGGGGCGACATCAGCCTGATTTTCCGGCTTGGCCTCTGTGATTTTTCGGCCGCCGTCGAGACAACACACACAGAGAGAGAGAGACAAGAGATGAGAAACGCTGACGCAGCTGGAAAAAGGTCGAAGGGAAAGACGCAGAAAAGTCAGCAGGCCACTGAGAAAAAAATACGAACACCATGGAGCTTAAATTTGGAGATTTATAAAGAAAAAATCCTGATAAAAAGTCCCCAAAAAGTACAATTTAACATGATATTTCTTGCAGTGCTCTGGATCAGCGTAGACAAAAGAAATCAGTGAGCAGCTGAGTGGAGGACGAGGACAAGGACAGCGGCAACAATACGTGTGCAGGCTGCACAGGATGCCCCCAAGGACCCTCGCACGAGACTGAGACCGAGACCGAGACTGGGACTGGGACTGGGACAGGGATGCTTGTTGACGTTTCATTTATCGTAATCAAGTGCGCAATCAATGCGAAGAGAATTGCACTTAACTCCATCTCCTTCTCCGTCTCTTCTTTTTTTTTGCACTTGTTTTGTGTTTCAACTTCTAATTTACTTTGATTTGTTTGGGGCCCCAAAAAGGAGGCAATGTTGAGGACTGACGGTCTGACGGGCTGAGTGACTGACAGCGACATTGATCAGTCCATGAACTTTTGACCCGCCGCCGCCGGCGAAGGACATGAAAAAGGGGTCACGGGAAAAGGCATTTAGTGGTTCTAATTTAAGCATTTCAACAGTTTCGCTTTTGCCAAGGATTAAATATAATGAGCATTTAATAAATAATATAAAATATCGAGAAATAACTAATTACTTCGCTTTTATCGGTAGACACTATAGCTTTTTACGTACCGACCTTGCAGTAAGAACTTCAGAATATAAAGAAAATATTATATAATTTCAATAAATATATTAAAAAATTAAATTCTAACCCTCATAGTTTTTGCCTAAAATCAAAATCAACTAAACTTGGCCACAGGCTTAAGGGCAAACCGAAAAATTCCCCAAATTGCCAGGAGTTTAGTGCTTGGATTTGGCTCCCTACAAGGCCCCGGCTTCGGCTCCGGCTCTCTGATAATGACAAAGCCGGCCGAAAGGCAGTCAGCCAGCAGCGAGTACAGTCAGCACATTTTAACGCTGACTGACTGACTGACGACGAGACAAAAAGCAGAAAAAGAAGCCGCAAAAAAATACTAGAAGCAGGCAGGCAGGCAGGCAGAGAGAAAAAAAAATTGTTGTTTCGCAAAACCGAAAATCGTGCCCAAAAGTTTGTGGCCGAGCGCTTGACTGGCGGGTAACTTTTCGGTGGTCCTGGTTTTTGGTTCAAATCCAAGCCAGGATTCGAATCGCAATCCGAGTCCGAGAATCCGTTGTCAGTTTCGCTTCCCTTTTCCATCTATCTCTGCTTAGCTGCTCCCGCTCCTGCCTCAGCCCAAAAGGACAAAAGGAAAAGCGACGACGACGACGACGCGATATTGTCAGCGGGAAAAATGCAATTTCTGTGTGGAGCGCACCAAAAATTTCACCACGACGACAACGAAAATTGGATGAGCACTTCTTCTTCTTTTTTCCGCAAAAATATAAAAAAAAAATGAAGGAAAACTAAGAACGAGGGGCGGCAGAGGTCCATGGCAACTGGCAGACCGACGAAGCATACAAAATAACCACAAACCCAAAAGCTGCACATTATCTATGAATGTGGTTTTTGTTGTGCAGCCTCCGCCGTCGTCCTTAGTGGGTGTGCTGCTGCTGCTGCTGCTGCTTTTTCGGCTGCTTTTCCCCAGTAACTGCTCCATTTTCCCACTGCTTTTCACGCCACCCCCTTACTTTACTGCATTTTTGTTTTCATTTTTTCTGTTTTTTTGGGGCAAAGCCAAAGCGGAAATTGTTCAACAGAACTTAAATCTCAGCGAAATTGTTTTTGGCGACAGTTTGTGTATGCCGGGCCTGTTCCACTGTGGTGGGTGGTTTCCCAGCCCAGACCCCCTTTCAGCCGTGAAGGTCCGAGCCTTGTTAGCAAGCAGCATCAGCATCAGCAGCTGGCGCTGTGCATGTGCAAGTTACAAGCTGCATGTGTGTCCACCGACCCACCTCCAGGACAGCCTCTCGCACAACCCTACACCTACACCCTGCCACACCCCCTAAAAAAAAAACAAGCTCCCTTTTTTGGATGCCGTCTAGAGATTAGGACACGTGGTTTCAGGTAGAGCATTTCGTGTTTAGGAGAAAATAATGTGAAAATTATATACTGGCATTTTTACTTTAAAATAAATTTATGCTCTCTATTTTTTGAATAATTTTTAAATTTAAAAATAAGCTAGTATTAGACCGATTCTTTATTTCGTGCCAAATACCATTCTTCAGTGTGACCTAATCTCTAACTTATTTAGAAACAACAAGAAAATGACACTAAAAAATGTAAAAATTATATACTGGCATTTTTACTATACAATAAATTTATACTCTCTATTTTTTAAAAAAAATTTTAATATTAAAATAAACTAGTACTAGACCGTTTCTTTATTTCCTTCCAAATACCATTCTTTGGTGTGACCTAATCTCAAACTTATTTAAAAACAACAAGAAAATTAAACTAAAATATGTCAAAATTATATACTAGCATTTTTAGTATACAAAATCTACATTCTTTATTTTGTTAAATTATTTTTAATTCTAAAATTAAGCTAGCACTTGTAAGATTAGTATTAAAAACCATTTTGAACTTTGAAAAGTGACCGTGTGTGTATTTCCTGCCAAATGCCATACTTCAGTGTGACCTAATCTCAAACTTATTTAGAAATTACAAGAAAATGACACTACAAGCATACAAAAGTATTTTTCTTTAGTATACAAATTTTATATTCTTTATTTTGTTAAAAAAAAAATATAAAAATAAGCTAGTACTTGTAAGATTAATATTAAAAACGATTTTGAACTTTGAAAAGTGACCGTGTCTGTATTTCCTGCAAAACACCATACTTCAGTGTGACCTAATCTCAAACTTATTTAGAAACAACAAGAAAATGACACTACTAGTATACAAAAGTATCTATCTTTAGTATACAAAATCTATATTCTTTATTTTGTTAAATTATTTTGTAATTCTAAAATGAAGCTAGTACTTGTAAGATTAATATTAAAAACGATTTTGAACTTTGAAAACTGGCCGTGTCTGTATTTCCTACCAAATACCATACTTCAGTGTGACCTAATCATAAACTTCTTAAAAAAAAAGAAGATAATGACACTAAGAAAATGCTTCTTATGCCAGATTTAAGCTAATAATACGACAAAATACCAGCGAAAATAACTCTCAAATAGTTATTGAAAATCTAAGAATATTCTGTAGAGTGCACACTGTCATGGTGCTCTCTTCTCCTAGCGAAGCTTTATAGGCTGGCCGTGGAGTTAGAAGGGTTTTCGGGGTTTCCCTGCAGCAGCATTGCAGAGATTTGTTGGCTTGGAAATTGCCCAACAAATTTCTGTTGGCGGGCCACAAACAACGACACACGGAAAATGGCTGTGGGGAAAATGGGAAAGCGGGAAAGCGGGGTGTCCCGTGTAAGCGCGTATCTATGCATACATCTCCCTCTGCCTTTGTGCGGCTGTGGCTGTGGCTGTAGCTGTGTGTCTGTGTGCTGTGCAGATTACTTACTTTTCGAGCGTTAGTCGTTAGTGCCGTTATTTCATAGTTGCCGTCACGCCCAAAACCGCAACTGTCACGCCCCCAACGCCCACTATTGCGCCCACTTTTTTTTTTAAGGGATTGCGAGGGATTGGGGGCGGCTGTATGGGGCTACTTAGGCGACCAGGCCGCCGCACAAAAGCGCAAAGAGCGCAAAAGCCGTTCATTGATAATGTAAACTCAGCACAAAAATATCTCGTAGGTAGAGGTAGGTAGGTAGGTTCAAGGGAAAATTCTGGGGATGCAACACACCCACACACACACAAACATACACACAGTTATGAAGCCTGTGAAAAGTTTCGCCTGCTGGCCAAAAAATTATGTGGCTATATTTAAAGTTTCGTGGGCTTTTGGCCCATAGTTGGGCACTAGACTGCGTAATACTTTTTCAGTTAACTAACTCAAACTTTTCCCCCCCAGAATATATATCTATATCGCCACTATATATATATATGGCTGCATATATGGTGTGTGTGGCCTGGCTTCGTGGGGTTATATATGTAGTAGAGGTACTTAGCCCTTTTAGGATGACCTACGACGGTGTCAGGAAAGTTACACGACGAGAGTGCGGAGTTTCGGTACATACCTGGAAGAAAAGATGGAAAATTTAAGCATTACTAAAGTGTCGGAAGCCTTGAAAATAAAGTAAAGTTAAAGTCAAAGCGGAATTTCCCTTATGAGTTACCATATTCCCTGGGTCCCAATTATTGGCGTCATTAGGGGACCAATTTAACCACTCCCTGATTCTGATTATTTCTCCATTTCTCCAGTTTTTTTTTCTTGGGGTGTTACACAAACATTCGACTCATTTAGCACATTGTTCAAATATAACCTCAAATACGGGACATAAAAACAGCAAAAAGAAAAAAAAAAAGGAAACAAAGTTTTTCCCTTCTTTCCTTTTGCTGTTTCGAACCGCCCCCATGGCTGGGAGTAATTTTGCATAAATTAACCATCGACGGGGACTGTGAACACGGTCCGACACATAACGGTATTGCTAATTACACCATAATGTCCGAATTTACAGGCAAAACTAGGCGAAATTTGGGATTGGAGTTGGATGATGAGAAGCAAGAAAAAAAACAAGGGTGGAGACGGCAACAAATTAGCATAATAACCTCTAATCATACAAACGAAAAAATTAAATAACAACAAGGTTGGGGGGTTGGAATATGCTAAGTAGGCGGCACACGACCAAACCGAACAATTTTCTCGGCTTTCCTCTCTCCACGGTTTTTTCTCTTTTTTATGTTCTCGTTTTTTGAACACTACAAGCCATTAACGCACATTAGCAGAACTTATAAATTTATTGCCGCCCGTCTCTCGATGTGGATGAATGTTCTGTTCGGTTCGTTCCTGGGGGTTTCCCTGGCTCTGAGTTCTGAGTTTTAATTCTGAGGGTCTCGGTCTCGGCCTCAACCCCCTTTCCCTCTGTCGGGGAAAACAATAAGCGAAGGGGGTTGCTACTTTGCAGTGCCTTTGCTGTGAAAGTGAGCGTGAATCGAAGTGGATTTGGGATGTTGGTCTTTGAAAACAGTGGTTCTTAGGGGGGGAAATATTAAAATTAAAAGAAAATATATAAATATATTTAAGAGGGGAAAAAATCCCATAAACAAACTTTACCAGATAGATTTTAAGCATTTTATAGGCTGCAACATTAAACCATCTTTAAAATATAATATTTTAGAATATCTTCCACCTCATAAATAATATTTTAAAGTACTTTTATAGCCAAAATTTAATCTTTACCTTTTTTGATATATTATTTCCACAAAACCAGCTTAAAAATTCCTCGCGTTGCACTCGAAAACAAATTACTTTTACACCACTGTCTGACATTTACAGATTGTACAATGATTTTGCTAATTTGTTTGCCTGCTCGTGTACAATGTGTGTTGTGTTGTGTTGTGTTGTGTGTGTTCTTGCCTTGCCAACAACTAACCCTTAACCCTATGGCCCTTAACCCTAGGAGGGGAGGGGAGGGGCGGAAAGAAAGTGCGGCACTTGGTTAAAGGCACACGTGCGAAATCTCTCAAGCCAAATGCAGTTAGCCGAAGCATTTTCCATTCCGGCCACAGAAAACACACGTGCAGCCAAGGAAATGCAATACAAAATGAATATTTCAACAGGGCAACAAGGAGGCGAGTGCTGAAATCAACGCTATCCCATAAGAAGAAAATTGCATTTCGCATTTATCCCTATGCCAGGTGTGCGCCCTTCTCCCTTTCCGTGTCATTTGGCTTTTGTTTGCCTTCACCAACCCACCCCCTACCTTTTTGGCACCACCCCTGCCATTCTCCCTTCCATTCAGCCTGCCCTTTCCATCACCCCTGCCATTCTCCCTTCCATTTTCCCCTACTTTTTCCGCATAGCGGTACAAACATTTAGCTCGTGTTTAACCCTCAGCTCAACTAACAGCTGAGAGGTAGCCATAAAACAGCAGTAATATTAAGGAGGGAAGTAAGACCAGAAAGAACTAAATGAAAGGATATCGAATTTGGCAAGGCCAAGTTGTTAATACCCTTTCGATAATACCAATTAAGTTTAGTTTGAAATAGTACGCAACAGCACATTATGTGTGCACAACAGGCACTGTTATCAGTTCAAATTCGTTTCTAGAATAAATAGATCAAAACGAGTAAGTTTCCTAGATTATATTTGTGTAATTCTGCTGTACATATAATTTAAGCTACGTATAATACCCCTTGCAAGGGTATAACAAAGGGGGAAAAAAAGCACCGACGGAAGAAGGGTTAACAAAGCCAAAAACGGTAATTCAACAGCAGGCATCCCCAGGGAAGAAACTCTTTGCTAGGGGCATTTCTCCCTATTTCCCCCCGTTTTTTTCTCACTCTCTTAAAACAAAAAAAAAAATACGTATATAAAAATAACAGCACGAGCCATCACTCAGGTTTTCAGCTATCGAGGTTTTTAGGGTTTTAAGGGTTTTTAGGGGCATTATCTCAAGGTTCGTTGATCGAACAAGCACCTGTTGTGGTAACCACGAAAAGAAGGGAGATCATCTCCCTTTTTTTTTTTTTTGGGCTGTCAACATCAGTAGGAAGCTTTTTATGTACTAATTTTTAAAATTTTTTCATATTTAAAAATATTTTATAGTGATTCTGGATAAGACCTCAAGTAGCTATCTAGTGCTTCCTTTATCCTGCGATCTTTCACGTGGTTTCCCGTTTTCCTACTTTAATATTTAACCCTTTCTCTTACTCTTTTCCTTTTTTCGCCTTCTGTTCCACTTTGTGTGCGCTGCAATTCCGTTATTTATGCGCGGACCGTTTCCACACATATCCCGATATATTCCTTTATATTATTATTATTATTATTCTTATGAGGCAACTCCTGCTGTTCCTTACTGCCACTGCTGTCGTTACTGCTGCTGCTGCTGCCGCTGCTGCTGCTTTTTTTCTTCTTTTTTATTTATTTTTGTTTGCGCCCCATTTGGCTGTTTGTATTCATTTCGAATCTTCATTGCCTTTGTTTTACAACAATTGCATGCCACATTGCTCCTGCTGCTGCTTTTGCTGCCCTTGCCACGTTATACCCTTACATTTTTTAGCGCAAAAAATATATACTCAAAGTCTGGCTCAGAAAAAAATATATAAACATTCTAGAATATATTTAAGGATTACAAAATACCTTCTACATATTTAAAAAAAGGTTTAAGTCCTTGTTTCTGATATTTTCCTTATATGAAGATTAGCCAAAAATACCCTAAAGATTACAAATATTAAGGAAACCTCAGAAAGTATTGTAGAAATATTTTTTTTCTAGGAAAAATAATTAAAAAAGGTGGGCATCCTCATAGCATAGAGAATTCTCACCTTCGGCTTTCTGTACCTAACCGCTTCCTTTTTTGTTTTTATTATTTTTTTGTGTGCTTTTGCTAAACTCAGCATTTAATTTTAGTTGGCCCAAAGGGTTGAGACGACGACGACAACAGTCAGTTTCGGTTCTCCTCAGCTCAGTTCAGTTCTGTTCGGTTAGGTTCACTTCTGACTGCAGGCTCGTCGCTGTCCCCGTTGTTGTTGTTGTTGTTTTTGGGGTAAAACGCTTTGCATTTTATTTTATTTCTCGTTCTCGTTGTTTGCCACAATAAAAAGGGTGAATTTTTATATATTTTGCCATAAGTTTTTATGGCTTCCGTGTGTGGCGGCTGTCGGGATCTGTCCGCCGTTCCCGCTGTCCCGCTGCCCGGTTGTCTGCTGTCCGTTAACCCTACACAGGCGGAAAATATACCTTAAAGGGTTTACTAAGTTCAAAATATTTCCAAAACCAGATGAATCAGGAAAACAAACTTCTAAAAGAGAACGATTACAATTTTTGCGTGAAAATTGGAGAGACAACTTAGTATTTTTATGAGAATTAACCAACATAAAGGCTTGAAATTTTGTCCTGTGCACATCCCTTCTACCTCCTGCTTTTATTTCTTTCTTTTTTTTTGTGTGGACATTTTGTCAAAAGTTAGTCCAGTCAACCAGGAATTAGGGGCGACCAGGGCGCTGGAGGCGTGGCTTGTGGTGTGTCTAACATGACGCGCCTTTACACTTAACTGTTTTAAAAAGTTTTTCCCATCCCGCCGGCCCCACTCTTTGCATTGTGTTGCTCTCTCCTTGTTTTGCACTTTTAATTCGGTTTATTTGAGCACAATTTATGAGTGTGAGTGGCTGTGTGTGTGTTGTGTGTGTATTTAGATTTTAATCTACTTTGCCGTTGCAGCTGCAAAAAACTTTTTGGCAGCACACCCCAAAAAAAAAAGGAGAACAAAAAAAAAAACAAAAGAAAGCCACTCCATTTATTTTTTTGTGAACATCAAAATTAAGCAAAAAACTGCTCGTAGTTGGCAGGGAATTTTTTTATCCTCCTAATTGGATAACAAATTTCGACTGTAATTTGATGGGCTCACAAAAAACACAAAAAAAAGGGCCGAAAAGAGTCAAAGTTAAAAGCCAACACCAAAATTTGTGAATATATCCTCGTGTATGCAAGAGATTTACGATAAAACGAAACATTCTCGCTTTGATATTTCCACAAAAGCTTGTATGGAAAAAAATCAAACATTTTTGCAATTATTTAATGTCAGTTTCAGTCGAGTTTGCTTCTCTTTTTTCTATTTATGTCAAGTTGCTATACTAATAATTGGATTTTAGTATTGCGATCAGAGTACAAAGGATTTAAGCCGTCTGTTCTGTTATTTCTTTTTTTTTTTGTGACAATTTAAAAGCACTTTGTTGCTTTTGACGGCCATGGAGAAAGCTAATTGTACACAATACAAAATATATAAACATTAAATAACATTTAAAGCTTCAACTAATTATATAGGCATGGTATGCGTTTTTCCCTTGGTAACTCCTAGGTATTAGGTTCAAGAACTCCCTCATATTTGTAGTGCAGACAGAGGCAGTGGTTATAATTAGCCCAGATCCCCACACCGATATTAGCATATACTATGTAATTTAAGTCCCCGACCCACCCACGTTTCTCATAAAATTACACTTGAATCATTCGGCGAGTTGGGAATTGCTCACATTTGATTGCACACATTAATTTAGTCGCTGACTTTTCCGACTGCCCACACACAAAGCGCCACCAAAGATGGAATGGAAAACGCGAAAAGTCCATGGGGAAAAGGCAGCAGCAGCAGCAGTAGCAGCAGCAGGAGCGGAAATGGCGGGGGAAATGGAAAAGCGGAGGGCTCTGTGAGGGAAACGTGCCCGGCAAATGAATGCAGGGGCCAGTGTTAAATTTCAATGCCAATTGCACTTTAAAGTGGAGAATTGCCTGAGGAGTCAGTCGCCGGGCATTTGCCTAGCGATTTTTACGGCCTTTTAAATGCAAAAGTGTACACGGGCAGAAAATTAATATAACTAACAAGTAAATTAGTGAAGAATAAATATTTAAAGACGTCAAATAACAATTTCATACAAGACTACGAATATTTATAACAAACTCACATAAAATATAAAATATAAGTCTCATTTTAAGGGCTAACTTCAAAGAGGTTTACATTTTTAATAAGAACATTTTGCTAATTTATTTTTTAGTCATTTGTTAAATATTCTCTTTAGTTATTCCCTAATTTCTGCCTGTGTTGTCGGCCCTTTTGTTAATGCCACTCGATAGATGCGGGCCCATCGTCTCTGTGATTCCTCAACTAAAAAATTTCATAAGTATTATTAAAATTTCTGCTCTTTTCTTTTCTTTGCGCTGCCTTCCCTCCCTTCTTTTTTTGCTGTAATTAAAGGGAAAGGCCAGAATGAAAGAAAGAATTAAATGTTCGCTCAATTAGCAATGCCGAACATATTTCACATCCTTATTAAGAGTTCCTCTTAAGACTCTTTTGTTGGCAGCTGGATGGATGGATGGATGGATTTTCCGCCTGCCATATAAATTAATAAAAAGCAGAAGAGCCGCCGAGAAGAAATCCCCACCAATTGCTTGATTGCCAGCGCGCTGTGCTCTCTGTCTCCGCCTTATGCACATCATTTTCCCATCTTTACTTCATTTTCTGGTTTTTCCACTGGACTTTTCCTTTTGACAAGTGACACAGCCACCAAGCACCAGCACCAGCACCACCCAATGCGTTTTATTGACTTCGGACCCAAGTCGGAGTCGGAGAGAGAGAGGAGAAGACCAGACCCAGCAACATGAAACAGCCCGCATCTGACACATCATAACCATAAAACGATTTCGATTCCGTATCCGAATCTGAATCCGAATTCGAATCGAACAAATTTTATGGAACGCCTCGGCACATTTTTTCGTTTTATATGCAAATTCAAATTTTCTCGTTTTTCCCATTTTTCCTCTCTAATCATCGGCCCCCAAAGTGCCTAAATTAACGGGTGTCAGGCGGCCCACATATGTATGGGATTTTTCTTTGGGTATTTACCATTAAAGATAATGTTTAAAAACAATATTTGATTTTATTTACAGGTTGGAAAACTTAAGAATTTCTTGTTTACTCTTTGAAGAGTAAGAACCTTTTTAAATATATTAAAATCTATCATAGTTATGAATGCCTTATAATTTGTAATTTCTTTATTACCTAAAATCAATAACTTCCCATCAATAAAAACATTTCTCCGCTCGAAAACCCACAAAACCAAGACTGCCCAAGTGGCTAATTGCAAGTCAAACACGAAGTGAAGCCCCAAACCCCTGGCCACTCAACCTCCTTTTCCTTTGTGTATTAATAGTAATTTGTATATGCATATTCTACTTATTATATAAATCAAATTCCATGTCAATTTTAATTGCAATTTAATGATAAACGATGTCCGTCGTCGAGAAGTCGCGACCCTTTCGGGAAAGGGTTAAGTACGAGTTCGGGGATGTTGCTGGCCGATAAATGCGGGTGGTCTTGCCCCACTAGGGAGGCAGGGAGGGCAGCCTTTAATTCGCAGTTCGTTGATTGAATGGCGAGACGAATTCCCATCGGAGTTCAAACATCGGCAATCGAAGAATTATGAGAGAATAAATTCCCCATAGCGACTGGCGGCCCCCCATTCATGGCAAACATTAATTCAATTAAGCTCTTTCAATTCCAGCTTGCAGTACTTCAGTTCCAATAATCATACAACATAAACATACACAGAGAATAAACAATACGCAAAGCACTGCAATAAAAGTGGCATAGGTTTCAATTTAAATGAAGGTTTATTAGGAGCTGAGAGTTGGAATTTTATTTAATATCTTTATAGTGTTTTTCAGTGTACAAATTGCTTCATTTCCTTCATTTACTCTTCTTATTTTGTCTCGGTCTCTATACATTTTTGTATATATCCGCTTTGTCTATATGCTTTTCCTTTTCCACACAGCAAAGTGCAAAAATACGTTTTTAATTGATTTTTAATTAAATGTTTAATTGTCAGTTGCAGGCGTGTGTGTCTGTGCGGTGGCTGGAGTTTTTGAGTCAGAGCAAAAAACGCCAACACAACACACATTCAATTATTTTATTTAGAAGTTGCCCCAAAAAAGAAAACGAGGAGGGTTAATTTTGTTGCCTTAGGAAGGTTAACTTTTGACGGAAATTTAAGGTAGATTTGATTTAAATTTTTTGTTATTAAAAGTGCCAATGCAATTAACCCAAAAAAAATACCTTTTACCACTGGCAATATCAAAGCAAAAATCCCATCAGGCAGAGGAAAACAAAGGCGGCTCAAAACAGGTCGAAAATTTCCAATCTGGCCAAACATAAAATCCCCAATGCCAAGTCTCTTTAATCACATTAAGCTAAGAGGTCTGCTCATCAGCCGCCATAACAGGGAAAAGTATAGAAAAGTGAGGGGAAAACATCGAGTGGGAGGAGTCAAAAGAAAAAAGAATTTTCTTTTTTTTTCTTCGGTTTTTCTAGTTTCCCTTTAGTTGTTGTTTTAAAGCGTGTGCACACAGGTGGGCTCGGGCTCGGATGCTTGTTGAAAGCTGTTGTCGACGCAAAAGTTCCCTTCAGCCTTCATTATGGCCATTACCGAAATGATGATGATCAGGAGCCAGCAGCCCAGCAGCCCAGCCCGATGATGATGATGAACATTGTGGTGCGATGTGGTATGTGAGCCTATCACGTACATTCGCCATCAATAACGCGACGATTTAACTTGTCTCGTTCTGCGAACGGGGCACGTAGTATAGTTCGCCAGTAGGTTGCCCCTTGGCCTCCAGCACTGGAACCACCACCACCACCCAAAGTACCAAAAGCCACCCACCACCACCTCCCGAAAAAGGCACCCGAAAAGGCACCCATTCCCCCCGCATCATCAGTTGCCGACTTTTCAACAGCAGCACGTACGCATCCCATACACGTGGCCTTAGACTAAGCCCCGACCATGGAACTCTCTCTCTTGCCCTGTACACTGTTCAAAAATCCACAATAAATACCTATTAAATGGCAAAGGCCAATAGAGGTTAGGTTGATAGTCTTTGCCTTGCCAAGAAATATCCTTAAACTTTTTTATTTATATTTCTCTTTCCCCATTTAAATAAACCCTCTTTCGTTCAGTGTGACTTTGGAATCGCTGATGTTTATTCCTACTTTGTTTATCGATATAAATATTGGCAACTTTTTCACATTTCAACCTGGCACGTAACGCCGTCACAGACAGCCGAGAGCACCACCAGACCAGGACCAGCACACAGCACACACCACCTGCCCACCGGTCCGGCACTCTGCCTATTGCACCACCCACCGAAGGAAGCAACCAACGCAGCCTGGGGCTAAGCTTTCGGTCTACAAATCCACTTAGTTGCTAATTGGCGGCAAATCAGCTGGCTAAAGCCTGCTTCTCTCTTCGGCTTTCTTCTCAGCTTGGAATCGTGCTAAATCGAGTTGGTCACTTGACTATTTTTTAGCCAACATCTAGAGTTATTTTATAATATCAACAAGGTGTTATTGCTTAAAAACTAAACGATTTAAAGGTCAAAATTATTATTGATATGTTCAAAATTATTAAAAATATTCAAGAAGATTTATAGATCTTATTAAAAATGGAAAAATAAATATTTTTAAAGCTATTATGGAGGCTTAAAGATGAACGTTTAAAAACTGAACAGTTATTCTGAACCTAAAACATTTTTTCTACTTACAAATATTGTTTTTTAAATATTTTAAATATTTTGTATTAATAATCAAATAAATTAAAGAGTGCGCATTTTAGACTTGGCTACTTTTTAGATTCCTTTTTTTTCATTTGGCTTTTTTAAAGTACCTCCTAGAGCCATTTGCTTGGCAGCACTATTTGTTCTAGTTGTTTCGTTGTTTGTATCTTTGTATCTTTTCTAAGCCAGCGATGAATCGCATCACGTGCATCATCATTCCCTCCCCCCCGCTGCCACTTCCTATCCATTTTCCTGCACTGTATCTGTTTTTTATATTTTTCCGTATTTCTTCTTTTTATTTTGGCTGTGTTTGTTTCTGTCCAAATCCATTTGAGGAAGGAGCTGCTGCTGCTGCTGCTG
Source organism: Drosophila auraria (assembly GCA_008042615.1). NCBI lineage: Eukaryota > Metazoa > Arthropoda > Insecta > Diptera > Drosophilidae > Drosophila > Drosophila auraria. The sequence continues at coordinate 19,099 of VNJW01000902.1, read as the reverse complement.
CCTCTGCAAGTCTCGTTTTTCTGTTTTTTTTTTCTGGCTTTAAACCTAAACCAGAACCGAAACCAGAAAGAGAAAAAAAAGGAGGGGTAGGGCAGGGCAGGTCGCGGCTCTTGGGCGCCTTTGCTTTTTGTGGTCAGTCTTTTGGCCCGTCTGTGATAGTCGTAAAAATACCCAAGAGATGTCGAAGGCATGTTGCAAAATTTCAAGCTCAAGTCGGAATGGCAGCCAAAGTCTGTTCCGCACAAACAAAAAAAAAGCGCACACACACGTAATACAACAAAAATAAAGGAACACACACACGTCAGTGGCATAAAAGTTGCCTGTTTGGATTTCAAATGGTCAAAATGTGGACATTTGCTTAAAAAAGAAAAAAAGAAGGAAGGATAGGGGATACCAAGATACTTCTCTCTCTCTCCAAAAACAAGTCTCTTCTGGCTCTTCGCATTTTTTATGGCCATTGCTAAAAGTGGCAGAGTCCATTGAGGAAGTTTTTAAAATGCCCTACAGTTGCTATATTTTTTATTGAGACATTTGGCATAATCTAAAGATTTTTTTATTTTTTTTGTTTATATTTAATTTAAATTTTCAATAAAGAGCATTTCTCATAATTCAAATTTCAGACAAAGCAATTTATTTAAATCCCATTTCAACCTACACCCTTTTCTTTATTTATTTTTTCTTTTATATTATTTAAATGCAAGCTGCAGCGCCCTTCCTGGGTCGACCTAGTTGGAAAATAAGTTGGAGAGACCCAGAGCCAATCTTAAAACTCCAACTAGGGACCACTCACTCGGCTGTGCACTAGTCGTCGTCCTCGCTCTCTGTTTTATCCAATCCCTCTATCACTTGCACGCACTCACACAAAATTCCTGCTTTTATTTTTTATTTTCTTCCTCTGCCTTTGCCTTTTCCTCCTCCTGTTTTTTTTTTTTTAAATAAAAGTTTGCGTTTTAGCTTTAGCCAGATTTATGTTTTCCTGCTTGCGTTTGCAGAATTGTTGTCGGAAGTTTTTTGTGCAGCATCATGGCACACACAGAAAGTTCTCAAAAAGAAGCAAAAAAAAAAAAAACAGAAAACAGAAAACAGAGGAGGAAAAAAATAGTAGTGAGGAAAGGCTGGGAGCAAGTGGAAAATGGAAAAGCGAGGCGACCGCAAAATATGCTCAGTAGCATTGATGCGCCTTTTGACCCGAACTCTGACTTTGACACTGAAACCGAAACCGAAACTGAAACAGACGCCGAAGCGTGAAAAACGAAGAAAACTAAAAGGGAAAAGGCGGCGAGAGCTTTTCCCTTTGACTTGGCATTTGTTGAGCAGGAGTGCGTCTGATTAGCTTACACAGAGAGGAAATGGCTAGGGAATTAGTGGAGCTAGGGATAGGGAATTTTTGGTAATTATTTTCTAAGATTTTTGGCGCAGTTAGATTTATTTTACATATTTTTAAGGATTTTTGGGGAAACCTCCCAAGTTAAAGAATCCATAAACAAACTTGGTTTCTGCTGAAAAAAATTCTAAAGAAATTTATTGAACGGAGCTAAAAATTGAGAATTTTTTGTAAATATTTTCTAACATTTTTGGCGCAAATAGATTTATTCTACATATTTTCTAGGATTTTTGGAGGAACCTCCTAAGTTAAAGAGTGCATAAACAAAACTTGGTTTCTGCTGAAAAAAGTTTTAAAGAAATTTATTCCCTCAAGCTACCTTTTAAGATCGAAGCACCCTTAAAAACAACAACCTCATTAGGGGCAACTTTTCACTTTCAACAAGAAACAAGACCTTTAATTACAAGACATGTTTATTTCGCGTAGTGTCCCATTAGTTGGCCATTAAATGGTTCCCATTTTTTTTTTCTTTTCTTTTCATGTCCTGAAGTTGGGACCTCATTTCACTTTCACTTGTCCAATTAGCCGGCAAGGATGTACTGTGTTTAGTGCTTGAAATGTCATGTAGTCCACCTCCAGCTGGCCTCCACAGTTCCATAGAACCACAAACCACCTTCAATCGGATTTGCTTTCATTTGTTCTGCTCACCTGGCCTCCGGGGAGAACTCGGTCGGATCGAACACCGAATTGGACATCATTAGCAGGGGGAAACCAGTAACGTGTACGTAGGTTAAGGAGCTGGCCCCGAAGGCAGGTGAAATGACCAAGGAATTGGGTTTTGGGTACAGATAAATACGAAGATGGCTCTCCGTTGAAGGACTGTAATTGAGATGGGTGCAAAATACGGGAGAGAAGAGGTCCTGAAGAGGTCCTTCGGCTCTCTCTCTTCACTCTTCACTCTTCACTCGAGTGGAGCCAAACAACAAGATGTCATATCATCGAAATGGCAGTCTCATTACGGGACTTTGTTCCCTCGCTTTGTTCGCTCCTCCCTTTGTGTGTGTGTGGGTGTGGGTGTCTTTTGAGGCGGCATTAATCAAAGGTCTTAGGGTTAATGTCTCACCATTTGAAGGAGAAGGAGGGGTGGGTGTTCGAGGGGGTATGGATATGGCCACACGATTACGCTCATAACTATAGTAGTTGTTGGTCAAAGGGATTTTACGAATTTGCTGTTAATGCTTTCTTTTCCTGAATTTAATTTGGAGAAATATAGAAACAGATTCTTGGTTAGATTGAATTTTATTTAAATAAAACCAGTTCTTAGCTATTTATTTATTTTAAGCAGAGCATAAATTTCAAAAGGACATTGGTTAGATTGGAATTATACAAACTCCTTTTTAAAAAACAAAAAAACAACGCAAATCCGGCACTCAGACCTCTAGGCTACACGCCTTATTATACAAACTCTTAACTCAAACTCATTTAATTTCCTATTATTGCGACCTTAGCTGTGCTGATATACATATATATTCATGTATATATCCCTTTTGTATTTAGACATCACACAAAACTATACACTAAGCGCCTGTTAATGACGCAATTTCCGCAAACGTAAACGCCGGGTCCGGGCCCTTGCCTTTGCCTTTGGCAACCTTTGAGGGTCAGTTGCGATGGCCAACTTCTTGTCGTCGTCGTCGTTGGTCGTCGTTGGCTGCGGCTAATTAACTTAGCGCATTGTAAATCGCCCGAGCATCGCTCATTTCTATGGCATCTTCTGCTCTATAGCTCCCTCTCTCCATATCAGATATACAGCCTGTATATAGCCCGGGGAGAAATGAGAGTCAATAAATAAAATGGGGGTTAGCGGCGGCCGGCGATTTAAGGGGAGTTCCTTCTTCCCCAAACAAGCCACACACACACACGAAATAAAAGGGGGTTAAGTGGGCGAAAAAAGGGCGTGGTTTGAACCCTTTTTTTTCTCGGGTTTCTCTGGCTCTGCTGCAGACAATTCCAAGCCATTACACTGAGAAATGTGACACAATTTGAATAACATTTAAAATATAAAATTGAGCATCAATTCGGTTTGCTTTTTGGGTTGGAAATGGAGGGGGGGTTCCCTGGGACCCAACTCATGGGTCCGTCCTGATGGATTTGCCTTTGAAAGAATATTTTCTTGGGCCCTTTTCCCATTTTCCCTCGGCTGCTTGTCTGCGTTTCTGTTTGTCTTGTTTTTGGTTTTATTTTTTCCCCCCTTACTTTATTTTTTGCTTCGTCTAAATTGCGTAAATTATTGGCATATGTTGTCTTCGCAGTCCTGTCGAGGCAATGAAACATTTTTAACCCTTTTCCTCGTAGACGTCGCTGGCACTGACAGGGGCGTAGGGAGCGAGTGCGAGGGCCCCTGGAAAATGTCGAATGTCGGGCCTGGCATTTTATTGTATTTTAGTGGCCTTTTCCTCACCCCGTTTTCTTTCGGGGTTTCTCCGGGATTCTCCCTATTTTTTTCCCCCCGGTCACACGCCTCTGTCTGACTGCCAGTTGGCTGTCATTTATCCCCACTTCGGCTTCAGTTCGGTCTCCCCCTTTTCTTCCCAATTTTCTGCGCCTCTGCATTGCCCCTTTTTTATCATTTATGGCCGTCGTTCTTTGGCTTTTTATGTGCGCTATTTCGCGAAGTAGAACAATAGCCGTCCGCAGCCAAAGTCCTGGATCCTGAGCCTGAGAGTCCAGGATCCTGAGCCCTGAATCATGAATCCCCCGAATCCTCGGCCACCTACTACTCCTGCTGCTCCTACTTCTCCCACTTTATCTTCGTGTGCCTTTGTGTTACTGGGAGCCACTGTCCTTCACTATCATCCCCCCGGCCCCAGTCCCAGTCCCGGCCAGAGTATCCTTGCGCCCTCGCGCTACTTTATTGTCTTGCCAAAAGAAATAGACTTTTAATATACTTGGCCATTCAGAGCACAAAACATGAAGCTCCCAGGGAAAACTCCTTTTTGTTTTCCTCCTTTTTTTTTTGCAAACAGCAAACAGCAGAAAAAAAAAACGACGACAAGTGTCTGGGAGTGTGGAAATATTAGGCGATTTTGCCAGTTCATTGACTTGCCACAACAATAGTTTGAAGTTTGTCTGCCAAAATATGAGAGAGGGAATGGCAGCTAAAAAGTTTTTCACTTTAATAGTTGGACCAATTTGAGAGTGGCTAAAAGGCAGGACTGGGACTGGGGACTGCCAATAAAATCGCACTCCGATTTATAGATATTTTATAGATATTTCTGAGTGGCATTTGGAGGCAATGTCAATTCAATTTCGATGCAGCACATAAAGCAAATGGCTTTACTTTTATTTTGAAAACGTATAACTACGCAGGCCCTGACCTGGACTGTCATTAACCATCCGGAAAACCCAAATCCAAAATCCCAAAGCCCCGAAATCAATTTTCGCTTGAATTTTCGACCATGGCCGAGAAGAACCTGGAACCAAGCCAGAAGGCCAGCAGCCTGAAGACCTCACCATCCAGCTCGGGAAGTGCTAATCAGAACTCTTCCCGTCTGGCCCGGCACAATCGCATCCAGCACGAGAATTCGGATCACGTGGCCCGACTTTTCGACATTCTGGAACGGGCCCGGCACAACTTGAGGGACCTGGAGAAGCGACGATTTTTGCAGGCGGAGGGTCTGAAGAGCATAAGGGCTCGCCTCTTCAAGGAGAATCAACAGCTGCGGCTGACGGTGGCAGCGGTACCCAGCGGTAGTACCCTACCAACTCCAGCTTCAGCTACTATTGTCCAGCCCGGCGGTAGTAGGGCGATACCCGGGAATCGTCTTTCGGAGACAGTGGTTTCTGCCTCGTGTCCTCGCAAGAAGACGTCCAGCAAGTCGGTGACGATCGCCCAGCCGCCGAGCCAGAGTCAGAGCCTCAACCAAGTCAGCGAATGTCCGAGGGCCAGCAGTTCCCGCAGTTTGCAGAAAAAGGGAAGTTCGCGGATCATCAAGAAACGTAAACAAAGTAAGTATAAAATTTAAATTGAAAGATTAATTAATCATTTAATTAAATCTTTATTAGCCAACAGAGATGATATGTCGGGCATGAGCGAGGAATCCGAGCAATCGGCTACTGTTAGGTCCCTCAAGCAGCGGATTCTATCAAATTTTGAGTACTAAATTCTTAGTTCTATCAAAAATATAAGCTTTTGCAAGGAACTTTTATATACAAATTATTTTCAAAGCAAAATACTTCTTACTAGCCAAATTTTTTACTTTGTTCGGATCTCTACGTCAAGCGGATGCAAATAATATATATAATATATTTACAAATGTTCAAATAAAACGTAAAAGATGGCTTAATAGTAAACACTTCTCTTTAAATTTTTGTTTAAAGGAAAGACCAAAAATAGAGCCATTTTCTTGTTGGTAAAACCACCCTAAGACCATCCGAAATCTATCAAAATTCTAGCATAATATTTACAGGAAGGAGAGGGCTAGGCTGGCTGTCTGTCTTGTCCTTATTTCTGGGGTCCTTTTTTTATTCAATTTACTGGCAGTGACCCTTCTTGGTAGCGCAGCAATGCCGTCCTGGGGGTCGTCGAGGACACTCTGGACATCCATTTCAAAACAAATTAGTTGCCAACTGTCCGAAACAAATGTTGTCTAACGAGCAAAATCGAGTTGTGACTGCCCCTGCCCCCCAGAAGAGGTATAGTTTATGGCAGATATATGATATGTCCTGTGCGGATTTTTCCTGTGACTTGTTTGTCCTTTGTTTGTCCAAAGCAGAGAACAGAAAATAGAAAATGATATGAGGCAAAGCTCAGCATTTCACTCATAATGCGAGGACGAGGAATATTTGTCAGGACATTGATTGGACTAGGTCAAGTGGTTACTTTTGGCCAAACAGCAAATTCAACAGCATCATATCCTGCGAAATGCGAAATGCGAAATGCGAAATGCACTTCAAGTGGCAAGCCGAGAAACTTGCAAGTCAAACCCCCGAAAGCTCGAAAACTGGCAACTGAAAATAGGAAATACGTAAATAGGAAACTCAACTGAAAACTGTGAAAACTGTGAAAACTGAAACCGAACTAAGCCAAACCGAAAACTAAACAAGTTTCTGGCTGCCGACAAAAGCCACCTGACCCCCACACGACGAGCACACACAAATTACTTATGTGCGGATGGTAGGTGGTGCGATGGGTAGGGTGCTGGGCTGGTATCCACCTACCTACCGCCTACCGCCTACCGCCTGGCAATACTCTTTTTTTTTTTTCGTTACACTGTTGTTGTTTGTTTTCAAGTAGGTCATTAGAGAGGCCTTCGCCCTCGTGGCCCCCTCACCGGCCACTTGAATTATTAAATTCCCCAGCTCCGGGGGCTCCACTTTCAGTTCCAGGATCCTTCGGTTCCGGAGAACTTCTGCGTGCTCTTTTCCTGCCCGTGCTCCTCAAATATGCAGGCTTCCACATATATATATATAATTGTATATATATATATATTCGTATTCCATAACTTACCTACAAGTGCAGAGAGGGAGAGAAAGAAAGAGAAATATTTATTGTAATTTTTTCGGTTTGCATTCGAGCTGAAGCTTAAATAAGAGGGGGAACTTTGACATTCAAGGGGCTTAAATCGAGCACAGAGCAAAAATACATAACAATATTGTCTGGACTTAAAGTAATTCTCATTGATTTTGCACAGGAAAAATATTATTTAATTAAGGAAACTAAACTGGAAGGGAAAATGATCAAGAAGCCCTAGTCCTAGTAAAGGGTTTGCCTCCATAATTATTTTTTACTTAAGGGAAATGTGTAACTGCCAAAATAAATTATAAATAAATACCTAGCATAAAATACTGAATTTCTTTATAATTTTTATAATTTTTATACCATTTTAAGTCCTTACATTTTTTGTTCTCTGCCGTTTTCCTTAAATAGTTAAGTTTGGAGAGTAAACTCTAACCTCCGGCCACCCCCTGCTTCGTTCTTTCGCCCGTTCCGTCGTCGGTAGTCCCATAAAAAGTAATTGGAATTTTCATTTAATATAAAAGCAAAGCGTGCCCAGGCACAGCAGCCAGCGGAACACAATCTAACCCACTTCGCAGTTTGCAATCGCAGAGAGCAACCAAAAACTATGCATATAAACGGGGCCACTGATGTCGTATCCCCCCGCCGCAGTATCCAGGCAGCAGCAAGTATCCCATTTTGAACTGGGGGGAAAAAAAAGGATACAACAATGTAGCCAGTGGAGCATCCTCTCATGGATCTATCCCCCTCATGTGTGTATCCCCCATACAGGCTCGGCTCGTTGCTCATAAAACTCACTCAAGTAAAAGTACGAATGGTTTTCGATATGAAATGCATGAAACTGACAGGCAAACATATTGCGCCGCATACTGCCGAAACCCACCAACACCCCACACCCACACCCACAGCCGCCGCAGCCGCAGTCATGGCCACGCCCACATTGCCCATTTTTTTATATTTTTGGTTCACCCAAATGCACCGCCAGAAAACTTCGAGCAATAACAGCTTAAATATCACTAGAAGCTTCAACGAATTTCTAGAGATAACAGCAGCTGTTGAGCTGGTTAAAAGAAGCTGTTTTGCCCACAAAAGGTAGGGTTTTTTGAAGCTTTATTGTAATAAAAATAATATATATTAAAGTATATTCTCATCAGTAACCGTTACTGAGAAACTTCAATATTTATTAAGAAATATTTACTGTTTGCAGTTAAACCCTTTTTGAGAATTCTAATGCAATTGCAAACCAATTCTTAAGAGGCTCCTTTTTTGCTTTGGACTTTCTATAAGTTTTAAAGATTTTCTTATACTTTTTCCCTTTTAAGGTACACTTTTTCTGTCTGTGCAGTCAGCCTCTTGTATCAGTTGGCTGACTGTTGGTTACCACTTGTCCGCTGTTGCTCCTCATCCTCGTTGTCGTCCTCGTAAGCTCTTCCATCTGTCTGCCCTCGTTACCGGGCGCCCCCGCCTCACCCCCTCCTGGGGCATTGTTGTGGGCCCCGCGCATATATATACACATATATATATATATATATTATATCCCAGTGAGAAGAAGGACTCTGCACCTCTCGCCTGTCTATTTATTCAGATATGAAAATGCATATTGTACACTCGACTCACGCCGCTTTATATGGGACATTTCTTTATCATCTGCTCTTCGCCTCCATCTATATACACACACACCCAGGCGTACACACAACACACACTCGGATATTTTTCCCTTTTTTAATATGCAACTCTGTGGCATGTGAAAAAATATAGGAGCTACTCAGCGAGGCGTGCGCTTATTGCAATTGTGTTCCAGTTTCTTGCGTTTGAATTGGCGATGATTGCGCCAAAGAATGGAGTTTTTTACAAATGAAAGTCTCTCGGAGAGAAAACAAAGCAACACCTTATGGTGACACTAGGGATAATGGCACTCCTTACCAAAGGGAAATATTTAGCATTTAACTCGGGGACTCCCGGGCTTATAGTTATTATGTAAACTATTTTACTAATTGGTAAGCTTGCACTTTTAAAACCAGGAATGCTCACATTTATTGCTGCTAACTAATAATTGACACACCGGTTTATTTATGAAATAATATCAGCTGTCCAATTAGTGCAGAGCGCTTTACATTGATTAATCCAAACATTTAGTTGCTCATATTAGGTTTCGCATAATAACCCTTGGCTCTCTCTCTCTGCAATTACTTTTGTATTTCGAAAATACGCACGCACGCACACACATTTTGCACAATTGAAACTAATATATAAACGTTTTAATTATGATCGAAAGCATTTCACTTTGGAATTTGGTTGAATTACATTTGATTTTCTGTCCGTCTGCTAAGTGTTTCTTATTGAAATTGGCGTTTAATTATGGTTCAAAGCAATCCGGCAGCAGCAGCCGCTTACAAGTGTGTACTTCCCGTACCCGTTCCCGGGGATTCATATTAAATTTCCGAAATGCACTTTGCACTCGGCATCTTATTCTCTTATTATTGCTTGGCACTTAAACTCAACAGACCCGGGGACTTGAATGTTAATTAAGTCCCAAATCGGAGGCAATATTTTGGCAATGATTTTATCAGCAGAACACGAATTGCAACTGGCTATTTAGTTGACCCGAGTTGACCCCTGGCTCCGTCTGAACCTCCTGCACATAATCGCCATTTGACTTTGATGGCGCTGTAAATACGCGATGACACTCGACTTAATTGCAATTATATGCATAATTCTGCAGGTGCAGGCACTACTAAAAATTATTTTAAAACAGGGAATTTTTAATATTTGTAAACTCTATTTTAAAGAGAAAAATTCGTTTGAAAAAAAATATATATACTTGATTTCTGAGGTTCAAAATTGCAGTAATTTAATATTTAAAATTATATAAATATTTATTTGCCATATTTGCGTTAACTATTCCCTATTTTTAAGTTCCTTAAATATATAACCAATAATAAATTATATTAAGACTCATTTTCAGTGTCTTTAAATATAAATTCTTGGTATATATTTGTTTAAAAAATAAATGTTTGGTATTTAAAGATCAAAATCGCAGAAATTAATTTTTAAAAATTATTTTAGATATTTATCTACCATGTTTGTCTTAACTATCACCTATTTATCAGTTTTTAAAATATAAAACCAATAATAAATTGTTTTAAGACCTATTTTCAGTCTCTTAAAATACAATTACTTGGGCTTAAAATATATATTTTAGGGAAAACACAAAGTACTTGATTTTTCTCTGCATATATTTACCTGCTGGAATGGTTCGGCTCGTGGGCAAAGGGCTCGGCGTAGATATTTCGCACGGGGGGCACTCGGCGGGGCAGGGGCGGCGGCACCGGATTGTAGCCATCCATGATGGTATCACAATCGGAGTACTTCATCGATTTCATAGTCATTTTGTGTCTGGTATTCACTGTGCCGCCGACAGTGCTGCGAGTGCACTTCACTTCACGATTTATGGCGGGGTTATTTATTGTGTTATGTAATTTAATTTAATTTATTTCGGTGTTCGCTTTTCTTCTTTTGTTTTTTTCTCCTTTTTTTATCGCTGGTCGCTTATTTATTTTAATTGTAATTATTACAATTATTGTGACTGCACCCCGTTCGAGACATGGACAGGGGCAGGTGGGGCCCGTGGGGGCCTAGGTGGCATGGCGCCACCCAAAAAAAAAAAAGAATTCGGATAATATTCGCTTCGATCGAATGAGAAAATCCAACTCTCTCTCTGGGTCGAAATCCTTATCTACCGGATTTGCCCTAGTTAATCTCTTCTCCTTTATCCTTCGGCTTAATTGATTTTATTTTCTTGGATTTTCTGTGTATTTCTCACATAGTCTTCATGGTGGCAGCGCTGGTTGCGTTTTATTTTGGATCTAAATGGGAATAGAATATATATATAAGTGGGAGTTGTCTTGGGGCAACAACAACAACAACCTGGTGACCTTTCGTTACGCTGTAGACTTGCAGATTTCTCGGTGATTTAATTTATTTATTTTGTTATTTGTTAGTATTTTTATTAATTATATTATTAGTATTAATTTTTTCAGAAATTCAACAAAAAATATTTTAATAAACGAAACAAAGAACCCTTGAGCTCCTTCACCTTAAATTTTTTGTTTAAATTTCCTTTAACCAATAACTAAAAAGTCTTCTGCACAATAAAAGCAAAAATTCCCACAAATTCCCCTTAATTTCCACTCATTTCCGGATTGATTGTGGCAACAACGCTTAGCAAATGTTAATTATTTTTCGCAGTAGCAACGTTTTGCATCTCCCTAATCGGCTTTGATCCCTTGCCCTCCTCATCCCACAATCGAGTTGTAGTTGCAGTTGCCGTTGCCGTTGCAGTTTGGCTGCAATAAATTTATCGATTTCCCCCGTAAATTGCCAAACCAAAAATCATTCTTGGCCCTGTGGATGCGTTCAGAGTTTGGCGTTCAGCGTTCAGCGTTCGGCATTCAGCATTTTCAAATATCCAAACTGGAAACTGGTTTTCTGCAGCAAGGAGAGAGCAGGGAGTGCAGGAGGAGGAGCAGAGTTTAGAGGCAAAGAGCTGGGCAAACAATCAGAATAAGTGTGGATTCCATTTTGGTATCTCCCTGGCAGTTTGTAGTCTCATGTCCGACTGCCAATGCTGAACATATTTGTTACACTTGCCGCCCTCTTTATCCGATTGCTCGGACGGATGGACGGGTGTGTGTATCGCTCTAATCACAAAATCCCACCCATGATGTGTTGTGTGTTGTGTGTGCCCTCCCCTGCACCGCCACACAAAATATTCAAAGTCATCGTGTAATATTGGAAAAACACTCGCCTTGCGGAGCTTATGGAAGCTGGGACTGGAGGGAACTCAAGTTGGCCACCGCCAATGCCAAACAATTTCGAATGTAATCCGTTATTGTGGAGGAGATCGAAATATATGTATCTGTGGGATACTCGCTCGCACAATGGACCAACAGCAACAGCAGCACGAGCTCTCCACCGGATAATGCGGCATATCTTTGGGATTTTCATCTCAAATTAAATTTATGATATGGCACAAAAATTGAATAACACCCAGGCACCAGGCACCCGGGCTAGGGCCACGAAGTGAATCAAAATCAATCAAGAGAGAACCTGGGGGGGAGAGAAAGGGCTAGTAGCTAGAGAACAACAGAAAGAAATAATACCAAAGAGACTTGCCAAGCAGCCAGACACCTCAAATGAACCGCAGAGATGCAAATGCATCGATGCAGATGCAGATACAGATACGGAAAACACAGGTGCACAGAGCGAAAATAAATAAGGTGGATAGGTCTTAGATTTCTCAATGAAAACCGATGAGGGATACAGAAATATCTTACTTTCCTGCAGTGCACAGTTTGCACTTGCATATACAGCGTCTCGACCGCAATATATGGTCATTTCCCCCTGTGTTCTGTAAGATACAGACGTATCTTTGACCGGCGTCCTGCCTGGCTGGCAAATTGCCATTAATCAAACATCGAACAACTGCCTGATTTTTGGGGCGTTTATTAATTAACACAACGCAATGAACTAGCACATTCCACGCCACTGAAGCGAATACTTCAATAGATACATTTCGTCTTTTTTTTTTTCGTATTTTCGTATTTGTTATTGTTTCTTCTCACAGCGCCGGCTAATGAAATATGTTCGATTATAAACGAAAATAATTTCACGTTCATTAAAGGCAGAGCAAAGCAAAAAATAAACGGAGACAAAGAACTCTCAAATCCCTTGATGTTGTTGAAATATTTCAACACGCAGCCGGGAAAAAAAGCAATGTAATCGCATAATTTCTGTTCGAAAAGCTAAATGAAATATGAACAAATTATGACAAGTGTTAAAATGGAATCGCCGAGTAAAAAAAAATAAGGAGAGGAAAGAGTTGAAGGAATTTCATCACAATTTTTGGATATCTTTCGCTTGGAATTTTCGAAGAATATTGAGTACATTTTGGAGAGGTATTTGGAGGGTTTTTATGCCCATATTCGTTGACAAAATATATGTATTGGTATTTTTAGTACATAACTCTTACATATCTTAATTTTAGCGAAATTCTGAACATCTCATCTTTTATTTTTTAACGAATAATTATACCCCATTAATTCAAGACTTGTAAAAAAGATTTATGATCTTCCAGTGCCTCTTATCTGCGTTAAAAAACATCTTGCAGATACGGGGAATTTTCATATATGCTTGCTAGGAAAATCCCTAACATTCCCATGATTGATCCCACTGGCCCGGGCACCATGGGCATACATAGCTCTCTCTATGCATGAGTTCTCGGAAATCTCCTGGCCAAATATCTAGTGTTGCCGCTGCCGCTTCTGGCCCAAAACGCATCTCTCGCTGATACGAAATCTACTTGTTGGCCCAGGCCAACAGGCAAAAGCGAAAAGCAGCTCAAAATTTACTGGCCACAGGCACGAACTCGTTGTTGTTCCCCTCGTGCCTCGCGAATTCCCCCCGCGTACATCCCAGGAAAATATTCCAGCTGAGTTTGTCTGGCGGCGCATTAATCTCCGCTCCGGCTACCAAGTTCGCTGCACTCTCCGGCGGCCGTCGCGAAAAATGCAGCGCGAAAAAGAGGCAGCAACGCAGGCAAGGCGAGCTGCACTCGGAAAAATATCTAGGTAATCAAATTGTAGGAAAATACAGTCTAGGAGAGGCTAGATCTTGGGTGAAATAAGTAAAAGATCTTCTCTCATCTTCTATTACCTTTAATTTATACAGTTTATTTCCTAAAATTAATAGAAACCTTCTGGCGCAGTGCACTTTGAAAGGAGCGACTGCTCCTTAAAAAAATTTTTTGTTTTGTAGTGCAAATCATGTTGACGCCCCTCTCCGCCTGCGCAACCTCCTCCTCCTCCGCCGTGGCACCCCAAACAAAAATCCCTGCCCCTTTCGCCCACCCAAAATGCTACCAAACGAGTTCACAGCAAGTTGCTCTTCGACGAACAGCAACAAAAAAAATAAGAAAACCAGCGACAAGTTTCCAGGTTTGCGTTAGGATGCAGCTTAAAAAAAAAAAAAAGGAATAAGAAAAAATAAGAATACAGGAGAGGAAAAAAAATAAACAAGGAGAAATAAGAAAACCAAAAGCAGAGCTTGGAACTGGGACTTAAACTTAAACTGAGACTGAGACTGCGACAGCGACTGGGAATCGGACCATTGAGCACCGAGGATTGGGGATTGGGTATTGGGTATTGGGGATTGGGCAGAACTGGTTTCCATCCATCGGAAACCAGAAAAGAGCCTTGGCTTCTCGCCCCCCTTTTCCCGCTTTTCCGCATGTCAGGCCCCATCAAAATGTCAGCGACTAAATGTAATTAAAATTGATTTTATTTCTCCACGACGAGCATTGGGAACATAAAACAATTAAATGGCGTCTAAGCCAATCTGCCCAATCCGTATCCGAGTTTTTCCCTCCTCCTCGAATTTTATGTCAACAATTTTGATTATTTATAAATAGAGAAAGGGTTCCATGCTGCCACATTAAACGCCAGACGGAGTGAGAAAAGTTTTCGGTTCAAACATTTGCCACAAATGTCAGAAATAATCATGATGGCCAACACGGCATTTCATTTGACAACCAATTCCCACTCCCTGGAGTGGAGTGGAGTGGAGTCTCTTTTTTTCCCCCTCTCCTCCTCTCGACACTTGGTCGTGTAGACAAAACCAAAACCAAAACCAAAACCGAACCGAGCCAAAGGGTTGCCCAACAACATTTTTATGGTCGCCTGCCTCGCCGGGGCACATTTTTCTCGTTTCTCCCAAAAATGTTTCCAGTTTTTACGAGTGGGCAGAGAGTGCGTGCCACAGGAGGAGGAACATGGGGGAGAAAAGCTGAACGAACGAACAGCCACAGAGCAGAGTCCATATAAAATATGCTTTTCCAATTAGCGTTTATTTGGTTTTTCATTTTCTGTTTTATGTTTGCTCAGATAAACAACCAAACACGCCTCGAATAATTAAGGCACACTGCGAAAGATATTAAGAATTCTTCGGCTACACTCAAGATTCCAAGTGTCATAAACAAGAAGACTTGCTAACTTGAGTAATTAAATAGTAAATGATTAAAGCACCATTACTCTTTGCTCTTCAGTCTGTGAAATAATATAAATAAGTAAAGAAGGCCCTTTCTCACCCTTAAACAATAATATCTTTAATTCATATTTATTTGACATAATTTCGGTGATATATTTAATATCTAAATATTTTTCTGTGTGCATTAAATGCTGATGAAAAGCGGGGGAAAAGTCTTGGAAGGCAAAAAACTAGGGAAACAGGCCAGGGAATAAAAGGGGGCGTAGGTGCCACAAAGGGGATTCGATTCGAATTTTCTGGGGCCAAAGCTAATTGGCCAAAAGCCATTGGTGGCGAGTGTCACACGAGTTCATGTGATGCATCAGGCAGCTGGCTGGCATTTTCCACTGGGAAATCCAAAGAGTTCGAGTTCGAGATCTTCGAGTATCTTCTTCCAAGAAGATCACTCAAAATAATCATGGGAGCTGGCAGCAGCGAAAGCTCTTGTCACGATCGTTTCGTTTATGGAATTGGGAGCACAATCTGCTTGATCGCTTTTTCGGTTTTCTCGTTTTTTGTTGGGGGAGAAATGAAAGAAAGATCACTTCAAGTGATCAGAGATCAGGCGGTGAAATCCCATATTCTTGATGGGTTGTTTTGTAATTCCATCATAGTTCGGAATGGTTTTTTGGAATTAATTTGAGGCACATATTGATACGCTGTCAGAGTTTGTTTGTCTTTCTTAATTTTCAGAGGAAAAGCAGAACTGTATGATAAAGAAATAAATTTATTTGCAGCCGTAAGGCTCCAGTAAATATTCAGGAAAATTTATGAAGCTATTTATATATAACTTAAGCTATATAAGTAAGTAAATATTCCAATAATAAAAAAAATAAACAACAAAAGATCCCTTCATAAAAATCAGGTAATTAAAGCCTCTCTCAAGATCCCTGCTTATTGAACTTGGCGAAGCTGGCAGCGTTAATTCTCCCCCCGAGTAAATATTTAAAAATCAGGGGGAACCCAGATGCGGCACGCAATCAGATCGACGATCCTCAATGGCAATGACGCACATGATCGCCCAGAAAGCTGAGAGAGCTGAGAGGAGGGATCCCCCCCTCGATCTTCCTGCCTTCCTTCCTTCCTTTCTTCCCCCTTTATTTATTTTCTTCTCATTTTGTGTTGATCCAAACTGCAGTCTCACATAAATTAACGCCCCTGTCATAAGTGTGTGCGTGTTTGTATCTCCGCTCATTGTGCATTTCAAGGTCTGGCCATATATACATACTATATAGTAGATCGAGAAACCGCACGCACGCGTCTCCCCTTTTTTTCTTTGTTTAAATATTTTGCGTGCCTCGAGATTTATGTTGGTGTTGCAACAATTGCAGGAGGAAAGCCGCAGCCGCATTTATTTGTCTTGAAAGTTTTATTGCTTTTAAATTTATGGGCCATGGGTCGGGTCTGTCGTTCTGTTCCTTTTTCTGATGATCATGTCACAGGGCGAGTGTTCACACCTACATAATTACGGAGGATGCAGGGACAAGGAGGCACACATCTGCTGATTGACTGTCTTTTTTCAAGCTCGTACTTTTACGATCGCAAAGAGAGAGAGAAACTCTACTTGTGTTTTTATGATGTTGAAAAGAAATGTGTTATGAATTTTTTACAATCTTAAAACCTTTAAAATAAATATACTTTTAATAATCTCAAAAAATTGTTGTTGCTTACTTAAATACAATCTATCTTAAATTCCTTTTAAATCAACTTATAATTGTCTTAATCTCTGCATAATTAAACCTTTATTATTCCTTAATGATCTTAATTTATTTGTTTCTTTTTTGGATTTTTTTCAGATTTTTTGCTCTGGCCTTGTTTGTGCCTTTGTCCCAATCCCAATCCATAAACGCAGAAAAAAAAACGACAGAAATTGCCCTACAACATTTTTCACTTATCCCGCATACATTTTCCTAGCCCCCCCGCGTGGCTTTTCCCGCCCAACTGCCACGAGGAATTACCAACTCCCTTGTCCACCTTCTCTTGAGTTTCGGCGCTTCGCTTTGTTAGCTTAACTTTACTCTCTTTCTTTTCTGTTTTTTTTTCTTCTTCTCTGTTAATGTGCGAGATGCAGATACAAAGATACAAATGGGTGACCATGTGTGTGTGTTGGGGTTTATGAGCGTCACTGAGGGAAATACTGACCGACTATTTACTACTAAATCATCTTAGATGCATACTTTTTCTTGTATATTTATTTGTATATTTATTTGTATATTTATCAAGAAAATAAATATTATTTTATGCTTTATAAGGTCCCAAAATAATCCCCTTTTTTTGCTGTGTACCCTGATAATAATCAAAGACACGACAGATTCAGTTCTGTTGCTTTTTCTCTTCTTCGTTTCTATTTCAGCTTCAGTTCGAGTTGGGTTTGAGAGGAGTTCAGTTTCGGTTTCAGTTCATAGGCCGTTGTAATTCCCCAGAAGCGCCCCATATATCTGTATCTTTATACATCTTTGGATGTATCTGTGTGTGTGTGTGTGTGCATAAGATATTAGCATTCTGTGCGTTAATGCTTTCATCCTACAGATACATTTTGCTTTTTTCGTCTGCGCCTGGCTTTTTGCCTGCGAGTTTATTTCATTTTCAGTTTCATTAAATAACAAATTGCTCTTTTGTTGTGTGTGCATGTATGTATCTGTGTGCGTGTCTGAGTATCTGTGTATCTTTGTATCTTGAGCTTAACTTTTTTATGATGTCTATGCAAGCTTATGTGTGTGCACTTTACTTTTTTGCCTTTGTTATTAATGTTGTTGTAATAAAAAAAGAGCAGAAAGAATGCTGTAAAGGAGAGCCCCGACTATTGAATACCCGGTCAGTGCTGCAAAATGAAATTTTTTTTTATACGTAGCTTGAACTAAAAATCTACGTATTTTTACGTAGCCAAAATTTGGTCAAATACGTAGATCTACGTATTTTTTTTAAAGTCAAACAAAGCCAATTATAAAGGGTATTTTAATTATATATATGCCATATTTGTTTACATATAAGTTTTTATTAATAAAATTAACATTTTTTTTAATATTTAGGAGTGAATATTTTTATTAAAATAGCTTAGGTGCTCTTTCGATGGCTCAGATGATATTTGCTTTAAATGGTCTTTTGTGAATAATAATCCTTTTAGGGTTTCTGTGCCTAAACAATTCCTTTTATTCGTTTTAATTAAAGTTATCTCAGAAAAAATTCTTTCAACATTTGCGCTGCTATGCGGCAATGTTAATGTTGCTCTCGTAACGAGAATTTGTTGTTTTTTAAACGGTTAATTATATGATCTTCTGCCACTTGTCCAGTAACATGTGTTATAATATCATGAGCTTTACCACGTCCGAATTGTAATTTTGCAGCTATTTTTGAGTCCTTGTCGATACTTTGAATAAGATCTTGTAAATCGGTGGCCAAGGAAAATGGCAAATTATGCTTTGCCAAAAATAAAGACATTTTTATTTCGGCGCTCTTTATGTTGTTTTTAAAAGTAGGTAAAGCTGTGTCAGGCAACATAGATAAAATTGTTGGTTGATGGACGCCTTGAAATTAATGTATTAAAAATATTTATATATATGCATTAAAAATATGTATAACTTTTGTTGAATAAACACTGGGTTTAGTTCCTCCTGCACAAGGACAAGTTGTTAAAAACACATAAAAACATAAATTAAGATACAGACATAACAAACTCGAAGACAACAGACACAAAATACATACTTCTCTCGTTGTTCTTATGTTTTGTACAATTAACGTGATTATCTAGAACTCTTGTACCTGCACCACATTTTAAGTCTATTTTGCAAATTTTGCAAAAGAAAAAATTGCAACCTTTGACGCTTCTTTTCAGCCAGCCGCAATATTTTTTGTCGTGCTCCCAACTATCCGAATATTTCATGTCATAGTGGCGTTTCCGTTTCTTTGTGGAAGTGGTGGATTGCTCCTTATCGCTTTCACTGCTTATAGAAGAGTAGTTTTCCATTTGAGATCAATATAAAAACAACCAAACTTTAGGAACTTTTTATCGCGACAAAAATTTACATGTGCTGCACAGCTGAGAATAATGAATATCGTTGCCAGCCTGTTCTTTCTGGCAACATTAGGCAACATCTTGACTAAAGCCTGCTGCTAGCACACTGTTAGTGTTGGTAAATTGCAAATTAGTCGTTTACTTTTAAATTAAACATTTAAAT
>VNJW01000893.1:0-12193 GCA_008042615.1 Drosophila auraria | reverse complement strand
AATGCGTGGTCAACGATTTTCGTCGCCAGAAGATGCTGTTGAAGCATTCAAAAACCATGTTTTTGAGGTGTGTCAATCAGAGTGGAAAAAGTGCTTCGAAAATTGGTTTGAGCGCATGCAAAAGTGTGTATATCTTGATGGAGAATATTTTGAAAAACAATAAAACTATTTTCCTTAATAAATATTCGTATTTTCATTATTAGGCCAGAAATATATGTAGCAGCCTACGTAATAAGAAGAATATACAAAAAATAAATCAGAAGCTGCATTTTGCAAGAACCAGACAGTTCAAGTGGCAGATGTGAATATTTTGAAGTGAACTTATTCAGTACATAATTCACTATTTCGGATAACTTGTCAAAAGTGATTCTAATAAGCGCAATTAGGGCTATAATTTTTCAAATTCAATTCAGCTGAAGGAACTGGAGCTAATTTTGCACATTAGAACAACTTTTGACCATTTTATCAAAAAATTGAATTTTGTACTGAAAGAGCTCACAGCGAAATTTCACATTCGCCACTTTAACTAGTCTTTATTTTTCAAATGCGCCCACAGATCTTCTTTTTTTGATAAGTTTATAAATATATAAGTCGTAAGTGTCAAGCTGAACCCTTTTTTTCATATATTATAATGAACGGATATAAGTTTATTTAGAAATTAGTGATGAGGATGATAAAATTTTCAACATGATTTCAAACAAAAAAATTCTTTTTTAATTCTTGGCCCAAAGAATTCTAAAAAATAACTATTGACTTTAATAAACTTATTATTTGGAACATTCTAACCCCAAGTTTTATTTATTTTTAAAATTATTTTTAATTTTTTTTCTAAAACATTCAAATTACAATCAGCTAAGTTAATCAGAAAATAATAAAAAAAAATTTAAGGGATATATATAATTTAATTGTATCATACACGACTTGTTATGTCCTAAACTATACAAATAAATTATATTTAAAAAGATTTTCATAAATTTATGGTACTATTTGGTGAAAAATGTAGCGTGTTTCTATTTTTATTTCCAAGTCAAATACCTGGTATCTGGACAAATCGGCTGTAACACCGTTATCTTACGAGATATTTTTATAAAATCAAAACCTGAATATAGTAATTTGAATAACAAATGATATGTATTACCATTCCTACGCATAAGTTTCACGAAAAATTAGTAACTAAGCTCCAAACGCCAACATGTTGGTTGTTTCTATTATTTTTTCCATCACTGTATATTCGCTTAAATATATTAATGTTAATGGGTATTTCCAAGTCGTTGCCGTGATGCTGGCGTCGGTAGCTCGACTGCGTCTGCCATTTGCCATTTGCCATCTTACCGGCGACTGTATTGCTGGTCCGGCAATATTTGGCCGACTGCATTTGTGGCACGTATT
Source organism: Drosophila auraria (assembly GCA_008042615.1). Lineage (NCBI taxonomy): Eukaryota > Metazoa > Arthropoda > Insecta > Diptera > Drosophilidae > Drosophila > Drosophila auraria. Next base: position 10,804 of record VNJW01000893.1, on the reverse strand, counting down.
GCACTTGGCAGGACAGCGGACATGGGACGCTGGACAGTAGACAGTAGGCGGGGGCGGAGGTTGGGGGCGTGGCTGTTGCAGCGCTTAATTGCGACTGGCATCAGCATTTAGCAGCGGCATCATCAGCATCAGCGGCAGCCTCGCCAATGTCTCGCCGTTGCCTTTAATTACTTTTTCGATATTGACTGCGCGCGGTTTCCCAAAAAAATAAAAGAAAAATAAAACGCCCACGTGGGACACGCCCACTGCCCTCTTCTCTTCGTCCTTATCTTCTCTATCTCTTTGCTCGATCGTCATTTCCAAATCAAGCCATACAGCTGCAGACAAAATAATAGTACTCGCGAGGGACTTAAAATAAAATAGTATATGATGATTTTAGTAAGAAATATACATGAAATATCTTGTTTTTACAAGACGAACAAGGCGAACAGAAGTCAGTAGGGCGACGATGCACAGCGTTGATCGCTGCTGAAAACTGTTATAAAAAAGTGCCTAGAACAAATCATGCATTCCTATTGGTCAATTTTAAGTTTAAACTGTTATGCAAATATGCTGACTGTCTGTTATACAAATGTACAGCATTGATTACTGCTGAAAACTGTTATAAAAACGTGCTGAAAACAAAGCAGGCTTTGCTATTGGTCAATTTTAAGTTTAAGCTGTTATACAAATGTGCTGTCTGAAACTAACAGTTTTGGAAAAGGAAGATAGCTTTCTATTGGGTTGTCGACCAATAGGAGCGGGACATCCTTAAATTGATCTCTTCTCCATTTAGTAAAATAATCATTTTGTTAAATTTTGTAAAATTTAGGCGTAAATTAAAAGTTTTAAACATTGTAAAAAAGATTTTGTTACTTTTAGTCCATACTTTTGTATATTTTATATATATTTTTTTGTATTTTTATGTATTTTATATATATATTTATATATTTTTATATATATTTTTTTATTTTTATATATTTCAGAATGACGCAACATGAAATAAATAACCAAAAATTATTTTCATAAAATTCGAATCTTTTTAGCATCTATAAATCAGAAGAATTTATAATTATTAGTGCTATTAAAGTGACCTCGACTGTATGCAAATATTATCCCCTCACATGTTGCTGCTCTTACCCTGGCAACTTGTTGCTGGGACGTTGGCTATAAGAGCTAGCAACATATTGCCTGCACCCGCAACATGTTGCTGTGCTTGCGCGCGTGGTGAGTTTCTTCGTTTGAAACTGGCTTATTGAAATTTGATATTGCCTTTATTTATAGTTGTGTTTTGCTGTTGTTTAAGACCTGGCCAAGATGAATTTCTGGCCCATAAATAAATGGAGTGAACAATGGCCGAGGCGCAACGAATTGGGGCCTGGGACGGGGGCTAAGGAGGCAACCAACATGGCCATAAATCTGGAGCGGCCTGCATTTAATCTGGCTTAAGCACGCATTTTCTTGACAATTTCACAGTAAACTGTTCATTTAACATGTCCCCAAGAGCTGGCCGCCGTTCGTTTCCATTTCGATCTGCCATCTGCCACGTTTCGGGGGGAAACTAAAATGAATTGAGCTCTCCTTATAATTAATATATGATTCGGCGAATAAATCAAACGAGTGCCGGCGGTAAATCAAACTCAAATGCAAAGGCAAGGCGACCTCGGGGGTCACTGGAATGAACTCGGGGAGCATCCTAAGCATTTTTTATAAGGCATCAAACGAGTTAATTAGGCGTAAGCTTACAGTCCAAGGCACCTCTAACCCAAGGAATTCCCAAGAAAAAATATAAAAAAAAAACGAAAAGGACATACCCCTTATTATTTATCAAGAAAACACCCCAAAACACTCTTCTTTAATTCAGTAAGCTCCATTTAAATATGAGTAAAACATTTCTTCCATGAAATACCATTTATAAAGTATCCTTGCAATGGATTTCCTGGAGCAAGCACATCCCCAAAGAACCTCAAGGAATGCCCTTTCTGGCCAGGCAAAAAGTCAAGCGATTTGACCGTTAAATTCCCGCAAAAGATGGCTACTCCAAAGGGGGTTGGCCACCAGACCTAAGTGGGCTCACCCCGCACTCCAAACACACACCACACACAGAGGAAAAGTCAGACACACATGTCAGTAAGCCTATTTTGTCTCTTGACCTCATTCCTCGTCTGGGCTTTCACTTTTGCCGCCTTCCTCCGACCTCCTGCTCCGTCCCCCGTTTGTTGCCATTTCTTTGCTGTTTCCGCTTCCGCCTGGCCAACTCCGGAGCTCCAACTTCCGAGTCCAACTCCGATGGCAAATGCTAAGTAGTTTCGCTTTTAGTGCAAAACACTTGCTTGTTGCCTCCGCCTATGGCCCACATCCACATCCACTCCGAGTCCCAGTCCCAATCCCTTGTTTTCCTTGTCGCCACTTCACATTTGTTTGACTTTGATATTTTCCACACTCGAGGGTGGAAAGGTTTTATTTCGCTTGGCGGGGGGAACGGAACAGGAGAGGCACAATTTCCTCAAGAGGATTCTCGTTGGGTAAGCTTCGATGGATGGACGCACTGCCCTAATCAATGGAATTGGCCCCTGACCGGGGATCAGATCGAACTCCGCTCCGCTCCGCTCCGCGGGAGGTCATCAAAGGAATATCCCTTGTCCCGCAGAGGCTGAGGCTGAGGCTCATCCATCCCACGGGGCTGACGGAATGCAAAGTCAACTCTGGAATGGAAGGGAACTCTGCTTATTTACCGAGAGTCGCCGAGAGAGTCAATGTTGGACTTGCAGCGGCACAGCTGCTACACTGCAGCGAAAACAAGAGCTCCCAAAGGGTAAGAAGTTAAGGAAACCTTCGTTTTCATTGCCCAAAGATTTATTTTAATTTCAATTAAGTGAATAAGGTTTTAAATTGTTTTTTCTCAGTGCTTAGCTGCAGTGAATGCGGGCAATTAAGTCGAACTACTGCAGCAGGAAGTCATTGTCTGCTCCAGCTCCAGCTACTCCTTCACGCTTCCTCCAGCCTCGCCCTCGCCCAAGCAAGTCAATTGGTTGCCACCACAACATTAATGTGTGGCCCTGCCCCCAGCCTCCCCCTCACTTGGGATCGGGCTTAAGTAAATATTTGGCCTACGTGCCTATTACGTGATTTCCCGATAGTCTCCCATCGATGATGAAGATGGAGGTAGCGGTAGCGGGGAGAGAGACAGGGACTGGCACAGCGGATGATGACGACGACGATGATGGCGTTGCTGATGGGACGCTGCACTTGAGATGGTTCGGTGCATCGCCTGGGTCCCCGCCACTCGAGTGGAAGACGGTTGTGGCATGCCTCAGTGCCACCGAACTGGAGATCTGTGAAAATCTTCCGCTGGTGCCTTTGTTTTCGGTTCGCCTGGCCCCTAACTCCGAAATCCCAAGGAAGATCTGAGTAAATCTATGGGAACTGAAGTTCCACCGAGTCACAAGTGACAGTGTCAGCAACCTTTTGCGGTGTTTTTGGTAAAAATAATAACCTTGAAATAAGGCTGTTGTCTTTGAAAAATATTAGGTTTTAAAATATTTAAAAATATACAAGAAATAAAAAGTGGATAACAACCTTGAAATAATAATATTTACAAGCATTTATATTTCCCTCAAGTCTTTAAGAAGTCTTTTTCAGAGAAAACAAATTATTTTAATGCCCAAAACTTTGTTTTTTGGTAAAAATTAAAGTTTTAAATATTTAAACGAAAATATATAAGAAATATAGAAGTAACCTGCATCTAAAAAGTGAATAATAACCTTGAAATAATGAATAATATTACATTTTAAAATATTTAAAAATATACAAGATATAAAAAGTGGATAACAACCTTGAAATAATAATATTTACAAGCATTTATATTTCCATCAAGTCTCAGAGAAGTCTTTCCCAGAGAAAACAAATTATTTTAATGCCCAAAACTTTGTTTTTTGGTAAAAATTAAATTAAACGAAAATATGTAAGAAATATAGAAGTAACCTGCATCTAAAAAGTGAATAATAACCTTGAAATAATGAATAATATAACATTTTAAAATATTTAAAAATATACAAGATATAAAAAGTGGATAACAACCTTGAAATAATATCATTTACAAGCATTTATGTTTCCCTCAAGTCTCAGAGAAGACTTTCCCAGAGAAAACAAATTATTTTAATGCCGAAAACTTTGTTTTTTGGTAAAAATTAAAGTTTTAAATATTTAAACGAAAATATATAAGAAATATAGAAGTAACCTGCATCTAAAAAGTGAATAATAACCTTGAAATAATGAATAATATTACATTTTAAAATATTTAAAAATATACAAGATATAAAAAGTGGATAACAACCTTGAAATAATAATATTTACAAGCATTTATATTTCCATCAAGTCTCAGAGAAGTCTTTCCCAGAGAAAACAAATTATTTTAATGCCCAAAACTTTGTTTTTTGGTAAAAATTAAATTAAACGAAAATATGTAAGAAATATAGAAGTAACCTGCATCTAAAAAGTGAATAATAACCTTGAAATAATGAATAATATAACATTTTAAAATATTTAAAAATATACAAGATATAAAAAGTGGATAACAACCTTGAAATAATATCATTTACAAGCATTTATGTTTCCCTCAAGTCTCAGAGAAGACTTTCCCAGAGAAAACAAATTATTTTAATGCCGAAAACTTTGTTTTTTGGTAAAAATTAAAGTTTTAAATATTTAAACGAAAATATATAAGAAATATAGAAGTAACCTGCATCTAAAAAGTGAATAATAACCTTGAAATAATGAATAATATTACATTTTAAAATATTTAAAAATATACAAGATATAAAAAGTGGATAACAACCTTGAAATAATAATATTTACATGCATTTATATTTCCCTCAAGTCTCAGAGAAGTCTTTCCCAGAGAAAACAAATTATTTTAATGCCCAAAACTTTGCCCGAAATTCCCATTCAAATTCTCTTATTTTCCCTTCTCCGGCGCTCATTGTAATTTTCTAATTTGTTGATTTAATATTTCCTGCATAAAGGCAAATGCCTATTTAATATCCTGTCAGGAGCAGAAGAGGAAACTGCAAACAATTTTTGGTAAGCAACGAAGAAGGCAGGAATAATAAAAATAATACATCTGTAAGCCACGTTATTTTTTTTTTTTTGTTCATTAACTCCAGAGCTCCAGGAACCAGGATGTGTTCGGTCTGTCTGTCGCTGTGTCCTGCCATGTCTTCCTCTGGCCCTGCCTGGCCCTGCCTGGCCCTGCCTGGCCGAAACATCGCTTATATAGAAAACTTTATGCTTCGTTAAAAATGATGTACAAATCAAATGCCAGAAGCAATTTGCCAGCAACAACTAAAGCAAAAACACCGGCAACCAAAGCAGCATGAGCATCAGCAGCAGCTCTCTGGCAAGCCACAACAATGCGGAGAGCGGGGACCAAGGCGCTCGCAGAGGGCAGTGCTGGTTACACAGGGAGAAACTCAAGCACTTGGCTCGGTTGCTTAAGGTTTCACCGAGTGTAAAGTCATTAGGCAAACGTTTAACTACATAAAAGGTATAATTTCCAGCTGTAAACTTGGCTAGCAAATAATTACATAGTTTCGAGTTGCTGAAATTACTCTCAGTGCTGGAGTATGTGTGTGTTTTCAGGGGGGGCGAGCCAAAAAGCTTGCGAAAGGCAATGAGCAAAAATAAATAAATCATTTAAATGAAAGAAATTACACACACACGCATGTGTGTGTGTGTGTTCGAATGGGGGGAAGGGGTCCAGTCACCCATAAGGCTCATTAGAAATACATAGAAGCCAACCGCAACAGCAGAGACGAGCGAAATAACAAATATTCTGGCAAACATTTATATTTGAGAGCAGCAAACCGACAAATTTCCCTTTTTTATTGTTTTTGGAAAATGAATTGAGAATTTAATACAAACGCAAATAAATAAATATGCTGGGGGCTTGGGGATTGGGATTCGGATTCGGATTGACTCCGGAGGCTGCGGTCTGTCTACGCTGGAAATATCATGTGTGATGTGCGTTCAAACGAGGCGGGAGGATACACATTCCTCCCTCAGGTGAACGGGTCTTAAAATAATATAGTTATTTATTCTGTATAATATTTATACATTAAGCTACATTTCTAAATAATTTAGTTACATTTTCAGCTTGTTTTAGGGTATAACTTGAACAAATTAAAGAATTAACTCGAATACCTTCAAACCTGGCAAAGTTGAGGAGTAAAATTATTAATGGATGTTTAATGATATACAAAATATGTTCTTTGATTTTCTTTGATTATTTAAAGACCTTAACCTACAAAATAAATATAAAATATATATTTATATAAGAAAGAAGAAAAAAATATAAATAGAAATAAATAAAGACTTTATTTAAGGCAAAAAAGCTGAAAAATCCCCCTGAATAACGAGATAGATTTTCTGAGACATCAAAGGCTCATCTTCTATGTTTCTTTGTGGTTTGTTTCAATAGATAGTGTGAGTCGAAGGAAAATGGTTTGATTTCTATTTTCTCTAATATTTTATGGTGTACAACATGAGCTCCTCCTATAGGAAAAGAGTTTGAGTTCTAAAAATATTCAGCTACGTATGAGGATTCCTTAAAAAGAGCGTAGATAAAAGAGATTTAAGGGAATACTCAATAGCTTTAGCTTAAAGAAATATTTAAAACATTAAAACTTTGCCGAATTTAAATCTATAAATTAGATAAATTAATATACAAAGTAAATAAATAACATATAATAATAAAATAAATAATAATCATCAATAAAATAGATCAATAAAAAGCAAATTTAAGCTTATTCAATAAAGATAAGGTAGCACTTAAGCAAATATATCGTATTAAATTATTATAAAAAATATCATAAATATTCTTGTAAATTTCTTTGACTATCCATTCCACTGCTTAAAATATTTCCACACATTTTCCGTGTGCCAACGCTTTCATCATCTTGTTTTCTCCACTTTCATCGACTTCTGGAAAAGCAAAAACCGTTGCTTAGACATTTTTCCTGCTTACCTTTTTCTTTTTTTTCGTTTTTTTTTTTTTTTGTGGTTTGTAAAATATATATAGTAAATCGCGATCGTGGGCAATTTGGCAAAGCCTAGTCGCCGGTGACACGCCCACCAAACGCCCAGCTGTGAGCATCGTCATCATCGGGTCCATCGGGAGCAGCGGCCGAGCCAGTTCTGTAATGATCAGGTGCCTGGCCGCTGCCATTTACGCCCCGACCAGGCCGAGAGGCGTCATAATTACATCTTACAGTGGGTTTTTTTGGTGCACTTCAAGAAATTCTTGTTGAATTTGTGCGGTTTATCTTAAACTTAAGCATAGATTATTTTAGGCTTTTATATAATCGTAAAGTCTTGTGATATTTTAGGATACAAAAATTATGAAAAATTTATTTTTCTTACGAGAATTAAGTAACAGAAGTAACAGGAAACATAAAGTAATTTAAAACGAGTCTAAAAAAGTTACATAGAGCTACACAAATTATGTAAAATTTAAGATTCTTCTCAATATTATTATCAAACCCGTATAAAAATCCCAAAAACTATCTAGTTTTGTCCCAAGTGCATCTTAACCCGGCAGCTATCGTCAAAAGGAGGAGCTGCTGACTTGGACTTGGTCTCAGGCTGGCTACGGAACATGGACAGGAGCCGGAGGAACTGTAGGAGCTGGAGCTGGAGCTGGAGCTGGAGCCGGAGCTGGCTTTGGAGCTGTAAATGTGGCTCACTTTCCTGGCTCTGGGAGCTCCGGGCAAAGTGAAATCGACTGAAAGTATTCCTCGACGTGGCTCGTCAACAGCTAGGCCAGTAAGCAAATAAAATTAAAATTCCATTAAAGACGGCATCAGGAGCCATCACCGAAATGGACCCAAATCAGGGAGGGAAAGAAAACAAATCCGCAGCAGCAGCAGGTCAGGAAAGGAGTCCTCCTCATCACATGTGCGGGGCCGGGCATAAATATTTATAAACAATGCCCCGACGGAGAGCGGAAAGCCAAAAGCGGCGGCGGGGCAACAACAAATCCGTTATAAATAAAACATAACGAGCAGATTTCCAGCTCCGAATCCACTTGAAGCCCAGACTCGGACTCGTACTCGGACTCGGACTCGGACTCTAACTGGAGGAGGCCTCGGGGGTACCCAAGAAATGTGAGCCGAAAACGACGACAACGACTACGACGTTGTCGAAAAAAATGTCAAAAACAATAAATCAAAAGGCGGCAGCAGCAGACCAGAAGAAGTACACGGAAAGAAGGTGATTGGGAAGTTATTAAAAAAGCAGCTACAATTGGTAATTTATTAATAATATTTAAGATATGTTTATCAGGAATAAAAGAAGCAAGTTCCATCTTCAATGGTTAATTATTCAAGCCATTTGTTTACAAAATCAGTTAACCAGCTCTCGTTATAAAAAAATACAGGTGAATGCACTCCGTAAACAAAACGCATTTACTCTGTCATGTTTTTGTTTATTCTTGTAGTTTTTATTTCAGAATTTTTAGGCTCAGATTTATCTTTTTTTTCTAGCTTGGTCTACCTAAAATTCTGCCTTTAATATTTAATTTTCCTCGGGCTTAATCTCTGCGAAATGCTGCTTTTAATGATAATTTTTTCAGTGTTTCTTTGGGGTGGTAGAGGTGAAGTCCATGGGCCTTTCCAACGGAAGCTTCGATGCTTAAGCCCTGGCAAAGATCTCGCCTGGCACGTTCCCCTCATACACGCAAAGAAATTAGAGCAGAATTCACTCTAAAAGAGTTGGTAAATTTTATTTTATCAAAAAAGAGTCCATTTTCTATTAATTTCCAACTAAAAATTATATTTATATGTTAGTAAATGTTGACTTTCTTAACTGAGATGAAGGAAATATCATTTTAATATTATAAAAAGTCAAACTGATTTTCTTTCATATAAATAATTTATAATTATTTTAATTTCAAATAAAATCAAGTAAATATATTTTTCCGTGTGCCTCTCAAGTCGCTCTTTACAAATTACTGGCCAGCGGGCGTCGGATGAAGTGGCAGCAGCAGGGAGGAGGTGGCAGCCGGGAGTTGGGTGGCTGGGACATGCCGCTGGGCAAGCTCGCGGCATTAAAGACGCTCTGCTTCCCAGGAAGCGTCGCCGCGGGCAGCGTGGCAGGCGGAGGAGGTGGCACACAGATGGGTTGCGCAGGCGTCGCAGTGTCTTCTCCGTTTCCACTCTTTCGCTCTCGCTCCCTCGCCCTCCCTACACATAGCGCGGTCCTTGTCTGTCTGCGTTTCGCAGTTGTGAATGGACGGGAATGGGGATTTTGGAAACGGAATCATGACAGCGGAAGTTTTGAGATCAAAGTACGAAGGGGCCCCTCAGTCTTTTCGATCATATAAAAGTCGAAGTGTCTGGAATTAAAGGAGCTACAAATATGAGGTTTGGTATGTAGACTCTTAAGGCAAAAAAGGGGATCAATGATATTTAACCTATATTTTCACTGTTTGTACAATTATATTTAACTAAATTTATAATAACAAACAAAATAAATTTTAAGAGGGCTAATAAATCAGTAAAAATAATTTTCTTACACGAAACTTGTTAAAGAAAATATTTGAAGAGGAAAATTGCTTAAACGTATACAGAAAACATTGTAAGATATTGGAATATGACCAAATTTAAGCTCTGAAAAGTTATTTAATGTAGACTTATTAAGTCCTGAATGTGGAAATTCATAAATTTATTAACTAGAGCTTATAAAAATTAATTTTAAATGTTTTTTTTAGGTTTTTAATAGGTTATTATTATTCTCATAAATTAATTTGGCTCCTTATCAACATAGCACAGTTATTGGCAACAGAAATGAAGCTGACAAAAGAGAGCAAGCAACAAATGTTGCCAACAGCACAAATGTTGCGCTATCAGGCAACACTTCTATATTTTAAATACTTGATAGGAAAATAATTACCATAAGTTTCTTATTTAAATAACTAATTACATTTTAATTGAGCTAATGGAAGCATACTTAAAGTTTTAGGAATTTTTTGCTCCAAGTTATTTTTTTTTAGAAACATTTTTTTTTTTGAGAAAATGATAACTAAGTAAATTTGTTAAGCAAATATAATTAAATATAAGTTTTATTTAAGTACTTTTCCCTTAAAATCATTTAATTTTGATAAACGTTCAGAGTAAGTTAACGAATTTGGGTCTGGTGTCTTACTCTGACCTACTAAAATCTGCATTTAGGATTGTTATTTGTGTAAAGCTGAAAAATAAAACATGCTTTTTGTTTTCTTTGTTTTAGTAAAATTTATTTTATATGTATGTATATAAATATATTTTTTTTGCTTAATTTTTATAAGGAAAATCCACAAATCTGATTTATTTATTGAAAGAAACCCATTCATTCTGCCAAGGAAGCAGAACATGTTGCTCGCGATGTAGAAGAGAGCTGCTTAGCAACATATCCCAGTCGGACCTTGTAGAACGGGTTGTAAAGAAAAACGGTTCTGAAACGGTTCTATATGCCTCCAATTCTAGCTCAAAAATCGCCAGAACAATGATATAATACATATTAGATGTATGCAATAACATGTGTTCTTTTGTTGGTTTATTAGAAGCGAAGAAATGAGTTATAAAATAAATATTATGTGTAACTTTCGCTTCTCTAAGAATGCATATATATACGTTTTTTTGGAAGTAAATTACCCGAGCGCTTCCCGAACAGTCGGCCTTTTTTTTCTATAGCTTCGGTTCCGTGCAATCGTCGCTTCTCTTAAAACGCATAAATATGCGTTCTATCCGAAACCAGCATTTGTTATTGTTTTTTATTCTCTTTCTCTTTC
>VNJW01000892.1:0-30868 GCA_008042615.1 Drosophila auraria | reverse complement strand
GCATGCGTTCTGAAGAGAACGAGTTTCTATTTGTATTATTATTTTATATTTTTCATTTTGTTATATTAGTTTTGTTTACATTTATTTATTTATTTTTTAATTTTCTTTATATAAATATTCAATACATGAAATATGAAAACATAAATATACTTACATATGTATATCAGACCTAAACTATGGATTTTTTTAGTCGTTAAAATGCAGTGCTCAGTAGTCTGTTTATGAACAGGTTATAAAAAGGCAATGAACAGTGAACAAGTGAGCAAGTGAGCAACTGAGCAATGAACAGTGAACAACTGAACAAGTGAGCAAGTGAGCAATGAACAAGTGAGTAAGTGAGCAATGAACAAGTGAGCAAAATGAGTGAGTTGACTCTTTTGAAAAAAAAGAACAAGTGAACATGTTCACCCAAATGAGCAGTTTTTACCCAACACTAGAAGATACGCCAGGAGGAGCACCCGAAATCGGTTCCATTTAAAGGGGATAATCTTAAACGAAACCAAGGAAGCTTTCTAATTTGAAACTATTTCTCAATCTAGGTACGCGAGCGTTCCGTTCGCTCTATTCCCATGTCGCGACCATCGCGATCCTCTCTCTCGGCCAGCACTCCCGACTCTCTGAGCGACAACGAGGGCAGCCACGGAGGACCCTCGGGCCGTTACACACCCCGCAAGGTCACTTACACGAGCACGCGCACAGGCCTCACGCCAGGAGGCTCTCGTGCCGGCTCCAAGCCCAACTCGCGCCCGCTCAGCAGACAAGGATCGAAGCCGCCGTCGCGACAGGGATCCACGCTGTCGCTGGATAGCACGGGTAAGGAGGAGCTTAAAATAGGTGGAAGAATTAGTTAATAATTATGGTTTTTTTCTGTTTTCAGACGACCACACGCCCTCACGCATTCCCCAGCGCAAGCCCTCGACGGCCAGCACCACCAGCGGCACTACGCCGCGTCCGGCGCGTCTTTCGGTGACCACCACCACCACGCCAGGCAGCCGACTCAATGGCACCAGCACCATCACCCGCAAAACCGCCTCCGGATCGGCCAGTCCAGCGCCCACAAGGTAGGCTTTTAGGTGGCAATTAATGCTGAATTCAGAGACTAGAGGGGACTTTAAAGGGGCGGGTTGTATCCCAGACACTCTTATTAATTTATTATTTTTATTTCCACACCGTTTTCGGTTTACCAACGCATTAACTCTTGACCAACACCACTCACACAAAAAACAATCAACAAAACATCATGAAAAAATACGCTACTTACAACAACTCCAATTGGCATTTGAATCATCATTGAAATTTGCTTGAAACGCAACTAAAATGCAACTAACTGCGAATCTTGTGCCTGAAAATCCTCCCAAAAACAAAAAATAAATAAAATCAAAAAAATAAAATACATAAAACAGCAACGGAGGCATGAGTAGATCATCCAGTATACCAGCACTAACAGGCTTCGGCTTCAAACCAATTAGGTAATACAGCGACCCCTTGACATAATTAAACATAATTAAACATAATTTACATACTCATAAGACCCTAGGCTAGCTGTAAGATCAAAATCTAGGTTCATGACAGGCATATCTAGTGGTTATGGTTTACCTTTTGCTAACTATTGTACTTACTTACTACCCCCACATCCAACCTAAAGCCGGCCATCAAGGATACCGATTAAGATACCCTCATTCGATTCCAAGTCAACATCGCCCACCAGCTCGACTACGAATCCAGCCAGCTTGGGGTAAAGTTGATAAGCTAAACAAACAACCAACAACAGACCTTACTAGTCCATTTTCAACTCAGAGTCTCTACTACTGCTAGTAGCAAGTAATTATGATTTATACTCGTTTAAATATTAATTATATTCCTAAGTTTCCTTGTTTCCGAGCATGCTAATGAAAATGTGAATGTCGTCCATGCCATGAAACCCAAATCCAAAAACGAGCAAACAATGCTTTCGACTAATGCTTAAGTTCGATTTAAAAAAGATTGTTCTATACTTTGTTATCATTATGTGTTATATTATCCTTAAAACTGTATGAAAAGTGGAAACTAACCTATTTTATTCCAAACCCCTACTAATAGGCGGAACATCAGCGGCAGCTCTACGCCTTCCGGCATGCAGACTCCCCGCAAGAGCTCCGCGGAGCCCACTTTCAGCTCCACCATGCGCCGGACATCGCGCGGCACCACGCCCACGGAGAAGCGCGAACCCTTCAGGCTATGATGGGATAAAGACAGAGGACGACAATAGAGAAGCAAAAGAATGCCAATATCTAAACCACACACAACTTTACGTACTAACCGCGCACTGAAGTTCTAAACTAAAAACTAAACTAACCCAAACCCAAACCCTCCCCCTGAAGAATTAAGCGAGAGAAGACTACATTGGCAAAGAATGTAGCAGCACACAGTTCTAAAGAGACTAACACACTACGAAGTGCCCTAAAGGAGTGGAGGATCGAGACAATTTATAGCTGTTTATATACTATATATATATTTTGTAAAAGACAACACACAGAAAAAGGATTGCAGACATATAGCTAGCACACAAAGTTGATCAAGCGACCTACTTACGAGTACTACTAATTACTAATACTACCTTTTGCTACTACTAATTTGTAATGCCCACTCTAGTTATACACTCTACTAGTTTCCAAAATTATGATTTGTATATACTTATATGAAGAGAGAAAAGCAAGCGTAAATTAATGAAAAATACACTCCAAGTGCTCTAAGGCAATTAAAAAATAATAATACAAACAAGCAAAAAAAAAAACTACGAAAAAAATACATAAAAAACACATTCGAATGAAATGTCGGGCTCTGCCTTTCTGTCGCCCACCTCCTTGACTCTACCAGTCTCCATTGGAATCGCCAGTTCGATGGATGCGCCCGGTGGCTGAAGGGGAGGCGTGGCAGAGGCGACGGCCCGGCCAAAAAAATAACTAAAAACCCGTTGAAAGAGGATTAAAATTTGATTTTGTTCTGTTATTATAAACTAATAGGAAAGTGAAAAATTGTAAGCCGCATAAAGAAAACAAAATATTTAATTATATACTAAAAGTCATTACTATAAGTTTAATTAATTAATTTAGCTGTTAAGCGAAAACAAACACACACACACAGATTTTTTGTATTGCATAATTATTTTGTTTTTTGTATGCAATACGGCAGCGAATGAATTACGAAACGAAGCCCCCGTTTATATAAATATTGTAAAATACTAATACTAAATTATTTTGTTGTACGAAACGAAAAAAGAAAGGCATTAAAACACGTTTTTTGTAATTCTATTCAATTAAAACAAATTTAAATGCGAAATAAAAACATTTACAAAAAATAACAACATAATTACACAGGTGTTTCAATCTTTCACTCAAAATTCTCAAAAGTCGAAGAATCCGATAGGTTAGGCTTTATCTTATCTCTCTCTTGCTCCCTCTTCCACGCTTTGCCTGCAATGTACAAAGTTTTGCAATAGAGAGTTGATTTTCAGATGTACTCTGGGAGTTTAGCGGAGCAGAACCTCACCCAGTCCCGAAAAGTAATCTGTTCATTATCATCGTATTTTTATACCTTTACATAGGGTATTATAGTTCCATTAGCACGCAGTATCGGTTGATTTATATGAAAATGAAAAATTCTACATTAAGAAAAGTGTACGAATTTCCAATTTTTTTTCTATTTTACAAAAATGGATAGATTTTCAATGATCCAATTGCAGACTGCAAGGGTATATAAAAATCGGCTTACCGAAGAAATCTTCTTTTCTTTGAATTGCCCAAAAGAGTTATCAAATTTTTAGAAATATTTTCGTAACCCAAAAATGCATCTTCTTGGGAGCCTCTTATAGGGAAAAAGAAAGTTATGGCCAAAATCCGTACATTTTCCGAATTGCCACTTAAATTCGAATTATTTACAATCAAAACTTTACAAAAAAACTAGAAAAAAAATGTTGGCCAATTTTTCAAAACTTGATAAGGGGATACATCATTAAATTTATCGAAAATTGACAAAAAAAAACAAGTGAGAAAGCTACAGTCGAGTGTGACCGACTGTGAGATACCCGGTACACAAAGTATTGTGCGTGAAATTAAATAGCACACGGACATGGAAAAAACAAAATGTTGACAAATGAAGACAAATGTTGCCAAAAACATGTTGAGCAAAGTTCAAAAGAGACTTATTCTGCAGCTGTATGCAGCTGCATTACGAATTAATACTGCGCCCGAAAGCACGCAACACTTTTTTTCGGTACTGCCTTTGTGGCTCAGAAGGAGAAGAAGAAGCACACAGAAATTTTATTGTTTAATAACTTCCATGTTTATCACCTGATTTTACTCAAATTTTCAGAAAACGTCCGCAAATGCCTACTTATTTATTTTATTTATTTACTTTAAGCCAAAAATTTCGACATTGCTTATATTAAGTTTTTTACGATTTTTGGGGGCTGAAGTGGGCGTGGCCAAATTTTAAAACAAACTTGATCTGCGTGCAACAGATTCCAATGTGGTCACCAAATTTGGTAACTCTATATACACTTTATGGGGTCGGAGATTTCTCCTTCAGCCTGTTGCATACATTCTCGATCGGCACTAACTTATAATACCCTTGTACCCTATGGGTACCGGGTATAAATATTATTTTAAGTTTCTAAGCTAAATATGCAGATTTTTTATCCTGATAAAAACTAGCAAGAAACAGCGTTCCAAATTGAAATATAAGCAATTTTGGTTTAGTTATGCAATTTCTAAATTTGCAAAATGCAAGGGTATATAAACTTCAGCTTACCGAAGTTAGTTAGAATGTACCCGCTCCAAACGTAAAGACACATCATCCTTGTTTGACTTCCAAATTCGTTTTATTTCATTAAAGTTTTCTCAATCGTAGTATTTGTTATTTGACACATTGAAATTGAATTTTCGATATAATACCATGGTCGATCCGTACGGAGATCTCTACTTGGTTTTTCTACACAGAGACACTCAATTAATTGTGATATTTAAATATGTGTGTGCTAATGCAATTGCCCTGTATGTCGGGTCCCTCTCCTCCATTCACTGACTAGAAATGCCGCTCCAACTTGCGTCCAAGTCCAAGCTGGGGTTTACGTTTCCATTTGTGCTACAGGCTGCCAGAGAGAGAAGTACATGTATTTCTATCAAGGTGCAGTTTGCAGATTATGCGTAAGTGGTTATCAATATCATCCTCGTCGTAGTCTTCATCATCGCAATGCTGTGTGGTGTCAACGCCAGCGCTGCCAGTTGGTGCTGCTAAATACATGCATGCTCGCTAGCTATCAAACGCCCTACTCACTCGTCGTCGTAATATCGTAAATCGTAATATCGTCCCGGCACAATGCCGCAAGTCTTGTAAACCATTACAAATATCATTATAGTTAAGATACAAACTAAATATCGTTATTAATTAATAGAATCGAAATTAGCTAACCCGGCTCGCTAAAAGCTAACGCTAACTAAACATACATAAATACATACGAACGTAGGAATTCACAGAAATGAGTGCTTGCGCGCCTCACGAAACTAAACCTGGGCCGTTTTGGGATGCGGGGGTGCGGGTGCTTCATTGTGTATTAGCAGCATGGCAGCGCAATGGGTATCCGGTTGCCCATCTCTTCCGGAAGCCATCGTCACCTGGCAAGTCCGGAGCTGGCTACTTGGGCCTTTGCCTGCTTGCCCGTTCCTGTATTTGATGAAGTGCCGCCGCCGCCGCCTGCTCCACTGGCCGGAGCTGCGCCTGCTCCCGAGTTCTGATCGCGATCACGGTCGGCCCGATGGTGATGGCCGTGCTGGTGATGATGATGGTGGCGCCTTCCGCCACGATAGTGCCGCCTATTGTGGTGCTGATAGTTATTATTAGTTGGCTCCGGCGTAATGCGTTGCGTCTCCTGAACCACGGGCGCAAAAGTGGTGCTAGTAGTGGGTTTAGGGACCTCCTCCTTGGACGGTCCCTCCAGCTTCCGGGCAGCTTCCGCCTCCTCGCGACGCCGTCGACGTCTTATGTCCTCCTCGGTCTCAATGGAGATCACGGCAGCTCCGTCTGTCTTCACATCGATGATGGCACCGCGGCTCTTTTGCTGCAAATACAGCTGCGACATCCGCTGCTGCATCTGTCGCAGCTCGTCGGTCACCTTGAAGTCGGGAGCATTGGTCAGCTCCGACGGAGGCATGGCGCACTTGAGACTGTCGGAATCGTCGCCGATATGCTCGCGGCAGACGGGGCACAAAGCCTGGAAAGGATCGGCTGTCTTCTGCAACCAGTTGGGCAGCTTCTCGAACTCCTCCTGGTAGTTGCGTCGCAGCGCGTTCAAGTGGCGGGCCAAGCAGTAGCTGTGCAGGTAGTGGAAGCACTCGGTGCGGGTGAACTCGTCGCCCTCGGCGAATCCATACAGACAGACCACGCACTGGCCACTGGGCAGGTTGCTGCCGGTCAAATGCTCGCGCACCACCTCAATTAGGTCGAAGACGACCGGAAAGCCCAGCGACTCCTTGATCTTGGCATTGCAGGCGCTCCTAATGGCCTCTAGTCGGGCATCGTCTAGTCCCCGAGGACGCAGCAGCTTGAATGTGGGACTCGCATCCGGATAACCAGGCGTCGGATGCACCTGCAAGGTGACGCACACGTACTGCTGCTCCTCCTCTTCTCCGGTCAGAGGCAGCACAGTCGTCTCGATCAGATCCACCTCGCCGCTTCATTGGAAGATAAGGAAGAAGCTCGGTTTAGCAAGGCAAACATAATCGGCGAGCGGTTTCACCTACCTGGGCGTGCGTTTGATGCAAACATCTTCCATGAGTATAGCCTCCAGCGACTCCACCTCGTCTTGTAAACTGCGAGAAACCGCCAAGCGTTAAAAGATAGCTAAGCTTTTTCTAGGTTTTTATACTTACGCGTCCATTTGGCCAGTTCTTAATTCAGTTTTTGAGTATTTCAAGGAATTCTGTAAAAAAATATCGATTTCAGACACCTGAAATTTTGCGACAAACACGGCGACCGTTCGCTGTTACTCAGAAAATACCAAAATGCGGGTCTTCTAGCGCCGAAAAGAGTGCAACAGAAGTTTAAATTGAAATTGAAGAGATTAAAATCAAGGTAGTAATGTTATGGGAAATACGTTACTAATAATACAAATAGTAAATAGTAACAATCAATAAACAGCAGTTATCTTAATACAAATTTAATAATATCCTTTGCTTCAAAAGTATAGTTTCCGTAGTCATAAAGCCACGGTCACACTGCCCGGCATAATACTTTTGACAACTTTAACCCCTCGAACGGCTGGAAATATTAAGTAAACAATGTTGCGTAGAACGCTTCTTCCTGGGATCAAATCCACCATCTGGAGCCGCCAGATGTCGGTGGTGGCCCGGTCCCTGAAGTACACACAGCACGGCGAGCCTCAGGATGTGCTGGAGCTGGTGGAGTGTGAATTGGCCGACCCGAAGGACAAACAGGTTCTGGTGAAGATCTTGGCGGCGCCAATTAACCCAGCCGACATCAACACCATTCAAGGTGAGCTGGAATGAAATCCCTTGAATATGACACAATATATCCTTTCCCCCTCAGGCAAATACCCCGTGAAACCAAAGTTTCCAGCCGTTGCCGGCAACGAGTGTGTCGGCGAAGTCATTTGCGTGGGCGACCAGGTCAAAGGTCTAAAGACTGGCGAGCATGTCATTCCCCTGACCACCGGCCTAGGCACTTGGACCACCCACGCAGTGTTCAACGAGGACCAGCTGCTGGTCGTGCCCAAGAAAGTGGGTGTAGCGGAGGCGGCCACTGTTACGGTGAATCCCTGCACGGCCTATCGCATGCTGAAGGATTTCGTAAAACTGTCGCCGGGCGACACGGTCATCCAGAACGGAGCCAACAGCGCCGTGGGACAGGCGGTGCATCAGCTATGCCGCGCCTGGGGCATCAAGAGCGTTGGCGTCGTTCGCGATCGACCGGAGATTGGTGATTTGAAGAAGATGTTGCAGTGCCTGGGGGCCACTGAAGTGCTAACCGAGGCCGAGATCCGCACCAGTGACATCTTCAAGTCCGGCAAGCTAAAGAAGCCCCGCCTGGCCTTCAACTGTGTGGGTGGCAAGAGTGCCACGGAGGTGTCTCGACACCTGGACCACAGTGGCGTGCTGGTCACCTATGGTGGTATGTCCCGCGAGCCCGTCACTGTGGCCACCGGACCTCTCATCTTCAAGGACATTGCATTTAGGGGCTTCTGGATGACGCGCTGGTCCAAGGAGAACTACAGTTCACCCGAACGCACCAAGATGTTCAAGGAAATCTTTGAGCTCATGGAGCAGGGCAAGTTTGTGGCCCCCACCCATGAGATGGTGCCGCTGGAGAAATTCAAGGATGCAGCGGCCGCTGCCCTGAACTTCAAGGGATTCACCGGCAAAAAGTTTATTCTGGACATGGGCTGTTAACTGCGTAACTTGAGGCTGAGCCTTTATTTACATCTAAAATTGTTGTCTACTGTGATTAAATGCAACTCAGACCATCTCCACCTCGTTCGCCTGGTATTTTAGCTGCAGGGTCATGGCCGAGGGCGAGGTGGCATCGGTTACCGTCAGCTGCTGGCCGTCCTGCAGTCCCAGTTCGCCCAGCGACTGCGTCAGGTTCTTCCGGGTGGCCGCCTCAATGCTCTTCACCGTGGCCATGTACAGCGTGCGCTGCTTGCCATCCTTCATCACAGTGGTGAGAGCTGGGTTCTTGAGCTGGAAGCGCGGTGAGTCGCAAAGCAGCTTGATCACGTCCTCCAAAGTGGTGGTGTTTGGATCCTCGATGGGCAGCGACTGGGGTGTGTTGCTGCAGGCCAGACAACCCTCCGATTTCTCAGCCTCGTAGGTGTAGGTGTAGATCCCGTCCAGATCGTTGAAGTTCAGATAATTGGACATGCTGTCGTAGCAGCTGGTGGCCAGCTTGAAGATCTCCATCGCGCAGGCGGCGGCTATGGCAGCATTCGTACTGGCCACGGCCGGAATAATGTGCTTGACGACGCCCTGGACCAAGCGATAGGTGATGCCGGTGATGTTGAACTCGTTGGCCCGCTCCAAGGCCCGTTCGTACACCCATCCGATGTGCTGGGGATCGTCGCCGTCGAGCGGGACGCCAAAGGGGCTCTCCTTGTCCCACTGTATGATCTTCACGTACTCAATGCAGTGCTCCGGCAGTCGGGGCGTGTTCGCAATGGTGCACAGCGGATAGTTGACTTGCGGCGGAAACAGGTCCAAGGTGCACTCAATGCAGGCCGTGAAGCCGGGCAGAATGACGCGGGCATTGCCCTTGAATCCCTCCGTTCCGCCATCAATCATGGGTGTAATGGAGCTGACATCTATGGTCCCATCGTCCTCGTAGCGCAGCATGGAGAGCAGCATGCCGTTGATCCAGCGGCGGGCCACAATGGAGTCCAGGCCGCACACAATCAAGTGGAAGTCCTGGTAGAAGGTCTCGTCGAAATCCTGGATCTTCTTAAAGTGCGGCGTCACCCGGCAAGTGGGCACTCGTGCATTGATAAAGCGAGCCGCACACTCGGCTTTGGAGGACCCTATGTCCGCCCGCCGGAATAGGAACTGTCGGTTCAGATTGGACAGCTCGATGGTGTCCATGTCGATGACGTGCAGGTTGCCGAAGCCCATCAGAGCCAAGTCCTTAAGGAGTTCACACCCCAGGCCGCCGGCTCCGATGATCAGAACCTTGCACTTGGTCTGCAGAAACTCCAGGTTGTCGGGCGACGACGAGAAGCCGTCCTTGCAGAAGGGTCCTTCGCGCTCCAGGACATTGCGCAGAGCGTTAAAGCGCTTGCTTTGCAGGATCACAGCTGGATTTGGCGAGGGAACAGACATTTTCGAGCTCAAAACAAATGCAGATTCCAAGACAATTTGTTTTCCGCGGAAACTGCGGGACGTTATACAACACTGCTCGCTTCCGAGTTGTCAAGTATTGGTCAACTATTGGCTTACACGATAGTTAATAAATGTTTAAATATATTTATTTTTAAGGATAGTGAAGTTTTTTATACAAACTTTGACAGTAAAGTGTATATTTTTGAAGTAAAGCTAGCTCAAAGTGAAATTATTGCATCGTTACTGGAAATATTTTAATGACTAATAATGAATAAACATAATATAAAATTGTTATTTATACAATTATATGAATACTTAATTTTATAATAATTTAAAATATAATCACTTTAGTACTTAAATTTATTGCACACTCCACAACATCTGATACCGATATTTTCGCGTGTAGTTGGCAACCCTAGAGTGTTTTATATCGTTCCACAAATGGTCACACTGCGGTATGGCGTCAATTTGAAAACAACGGAACCTGAAAATTTGATCGCGTCCTTTGCAGCGTGCTCCCTTTGCAAAGCATTTTTTGTGAAAATATTAAGGAATTCTAATTCAAATTAGTGCTGAAAGAAGAAAACTAGTGCGTGGGCGGCTCCTGAAAGTAAAATTATATCCGCAGAGTTCGAGAATACAGGGAAAATGGAGCTGTCCGCCTTGGCGTCATATGATGATCTGCGACGATGCATGCAGGTACTGACCGACGGAACGGCCGAGGAGGGTGAGTAAAAATGTAACCGGATGCGCTGCGAGTGAGTCCCTACAACTGCGTTTTCTCCTTAGAGTTCCTTCGGTTCCTGCACATTTTTGAGCATTACCACGAAAAGTGCGCTGGCTACGCGGCGGAGACGGCGAGGATCCAAAGCGAGCTGGACAAGTCGCTGACCAAGATGGGCGATCTGGAGGGCAAGCTGTTTCACGCCCGTCGTATCATTGACACGGAGATGAAGGCCCGTCGCCAGGCGGAGCACGAGCGCGACGCCATGGAGGGCAAGATCATGGCAGTGGCGGATCTGTTGCGCCACGAGCGCAATCTGAACAACGAGACCCGCGACAAGCTGGCCTTTCTCAACACGCTGCCCTCCTCCAGAAAGCGCAAATCCCTGAATACAGTGCGTGAGGACAAGTCGTATGGTGACATCAACTCCACAGGCTCTCTGCTGTCAGATCTTTCTATCACGCACTCCGAGGATGACTTCCTGGATGTGCGCAGGTCCAAGTCCTGGCGCGAGCACCGTCCCTCGCTGCCCAAGAACCCAATTCCCAGTGTGGGCAACAAAAGGTCGCGCCTCAGCTCGGGACTGAACGGCAGCATGTCGGCGAATACACCGACCACCACGACCAAGTCACGGCGCTCGGGCGCCGGCATCGGAGTGGAGCAGCACACTGTGGACGTGGGTCAGGGCGCTGAGCGCTTTTGTGCCACCACCAAGGTCACAATACCCCAGGACGGGCAGGGAGTGATCCGGGCAGAGTCGACCATTGAGTCCCTGCCAGTGATTGGCGGCCCGGAAAGGATTGGCGATGGCCTGTCCTCGACGCCGCGTCGCTCGGTACTTAAGGAGTCAAATGTTCTGCCTTTGACGCCCCTGAACAAGAAGACTCCTCTGATGGTCGCCGAATCGGGCACCCCAACCCAGCACCGGCCGCTGATGAGGAAACACAGCTTCACCCAGAAGACATTCTTGCGCGGCGACAACTGTGTGCAGTGCCAGAAGCGGTGAGATTGAGGTTTTCATAATATAAGGGTACAGTTTTTAAAATTACTACTTATTTATTCGCAGAATTCGATTTGGCTCCGTGGGCCTGCGTTGTCGGGATTGCCCGGTCCGCTGTCACCTCGACTGTTGGTATCTGCTAACCGTCAGCTGTGTTCCCCAGACGGGAACGCCCACAACCAAGACGCTGACTGGCTACGTCAGTGACTTTGCCCCGTCCATTGCACCCATGATTCCGGCTCTGATCGTGCACTGTGTTAATGAGATTGAGGCGCGAGGCCTCACCGAGGTGGGGCTCTATCGAGCGTCATCGTCGGAGCGCGAGTACAAGGCCCTCAAGGAGCAGTTCTTGCGAGGCAAGACCACACCTCATTTGGGCAACACAGATGTCTATGTGCTGTGCTGCTGTGTTAAGGATTTCCTGAGGTCCCTGACCGAGCCCCTCATTCCGACCAGTCAGTGGAAGGATTTCGCCAATGCCGTCCAGAATCCCGATACCAATGCGGCTCAGGATTTGCTGTACAAGTCGGTGAAGCAGCTGCCGCAGGCCAACCGGGACACACTGGCCTTCCTCGTGCTGCACTTTCAGCGCATTGCCGAGTGCCCCGTGGTCCTAATGCCCATTGATAACATAGCGCTGATCTTTGGCCCCACCATTGTGGGCTACTCCTCGGCGGATCCCGATCCGCACGCCATTTACACGGAGGTCTTTACCCAGAAGCAGGTGATGAAGGCGCTGCTCGAGCTGCCCGCTTCCTTCTGGGAGCAGTACATAGCCATCGATACAACCCGCACGCCGGCGACAGTGATTAAGCGAGTGCCCAGCAGCAAGCACGACTTGCTTTCGTTATATGGTGAGTTATATACTTCCAGGGTAATGAGAGATCCCTATTCTAAGACTTTGTTTCCTTGCAGCCACACCCTTCAAAGGCGGCACCATCAAGAAGCGAAAGTTCTATGGCACGCCGCCGCCTCAGTCTGCGCACAAGAAATAACCGAGCCTTTCCGCCTTTGGGAAAGCATTTGACGTGTTACTTAAGTTTACTTCGAGTATTCGCAGTTTTTTGTTTCCGGCCACAGCCATTTCCGAGCTGTCTTTATATTTTCTACCCCACTAACCCCGCCTAGGATATGTTTTTCTTTATAATTTATGCGTTCAATTATAAAAACAAGAGCACTTTATTCTAACTAACAAGAGTATACTCACTATGAATGAGAAATAAAGTAAAATATGGATATGGAAGACAATAGAATTTATAAATAATAATATTGCATAAGATCTATATTTTATATAAATATTTTCTAAAACACGAAGAATAAAATCCAGTTACATTATGGGAAGTACAGCTTGTAAGCTTATCTACAAATAAAAACAAGCTCGGCTTGTAGCAGCATCCATAAATACACGCAAAATATAATAAAATAATAATCAACGCCGCTCAGAAAAGCCCATGACATGGGCACTTACACAGCTATCGTCATATCATCATCAAACGGGTTTTTGCAACCCCGATAATAATACCCTCAAACCACAGCTTGGAATCCGTCAGTCTGTGCGCCGAAAGCAAGTCAGAATGTTCGACGATCGATCTCTCCAGCTTGCGATTCTTCTTTCCTTGGCGGCGTTCGTTTGCTCCTCTCCATCTCCGAACGCCACGAGCTGCGGCCATCGTTGTGGGACCGGCGAGTGCATCCATTTGGATCAGCTATGCGATGGCACTGCCAACTGCTTGGATGCCTCCGACGAGACGAAAGCCATGTGCGAGAAGGTCTGGTGTCCGGGCTATGGATTCCGCTGCAGCTACGGAGCGTGCATAGCCAGCACGGCAGTGTGCGATGGCACGCGGGACTGTGTGGACGGTTCGGATGAGGAGGGCTGGCTATGCCGGGCGCAGATGCAGCAGGCCAACTGCGACAACTGGGAGCTTTACTGCTCCTCCGGTCAGTGCATGCCCTACTCCAAGCTGTGCGATGGAGTCAAGGATTGCCCGGACGGCGATGATGAGCTAGAATCGCTGTGCGAGGGTGTCGCTATACCCACTAGTACTGCCAAATCAACTATGGTGACCACTAAATCTAATTTTGTCATGACTCCCACGAAGACTGAGAGGCGGCGACCAAATCCTCCTGAGGAAGTTAAGGAATGCGTGGTCCCTCAGCTGCCAAATGTGATAGTTAAGGATTTCAGCAACGCCGTCCTCTATGCAGGTTCAAAGGTACCCAATGGCACTCGTATCTTGTACGACTGTCCTGCGGATCACTTTTTGAAAGGAGAGCAGGAGAACCTTTGCTTGGGCTCCATGTGGATACAAAAGTTTCCGTACTGTGAAAGTAAGTGTTGAGGCTCAGGAGGAACCTTCTTAATTTGTGTACTAATCCATATTTTCCCTGCAGCACCCACAGCCTTTGTCTTTAGCCTTGTAATAACGATATTCTCCTTCCTGATTGTCGTCTTGCTTTTCCTCATTTGGAGGGTTCGACGCGATCACAGCGGCAGGCGGCGGCGTGAGGAGCATATTTATCTGGTGGAGACCAGTTTTAGTCCACCAGCACAGCCTGATATACCAAAGGTCTAAGGATTAATTGTTATGTTTAAGAAAAAGGAAGTGATAACATAAGTATTTCGATTTTAAATTGTACAAAGACATTGTAGTAATTTAAGTGACCAGGAAAATGGCAGGATCAGCGGAAGAGAGCCTTTCCTTTGTTTACCTCTTACGTTATAAGTAACCAACATTTATTTTCTAGGTAATATCAAATATACAGAAAAGCTTTTCAAATTGAAATCAATGCTAATTTAGCTTAGTTATGTCATTTTAAAACTTAGATTTGTCCAAAAAAGTTATCGTATTTTTCGAAATATTTTCGTAACACAAAAATTCGTCTTCTTAGGGCCTCAAATAGGCAAAAAGAAAGTGATGGCCAAAATCCTTATATTTTCCGAATTGCCTCTAAAATCTTAATTATTTACAATCCAAACATTTAAAAAAATTATAAAAAAAATTTTGGCCAATTTTTCAAAATCATTTAACATCATTAAAATTGTCACAAATTGACAATTTGTAAATTAAATATGCAGATTTATTATCCTGAAAAAATCTAGTATAGAACAGCTTTCCAAATTGAAATATATTGAAATATGTGCAATTTTGCTTTAGTTATGCATTTTCTAAATTTGGAAAATGCAATGGTTAATTAACTTACCGAAGCTTACCGAAGTTAGGCTCCTTGCTTGTTTTTTTTTATTACAATTCCTTGCAATAATTTTCTAAAACTTTCATGTTAAGTCTAAGCGCATAATAAGCCATTCTATTTCTAGTATTTCTGTTCGCCTTGTACATGAGCCTTGTGCAGTGGCTTTTTCCTACAAATAACCCCTATCAACAGGTTAAATTTCATTATCGATGAGAATGTAATACCAGGTCCTCAGAAATGGAAGATGGTAAACGATGTACTCTACCCCGAGCTAAAATATAACATTTGTTTTGGAATCTCTCTTCACTAAAACTGTTATATTAAGTTTAAGCGCAGAAGAAGTCATTCTCTATCTTGTATTTCTGTTCGCCTGGTGAAGATGATTAAAATTGACAAAGTTATTAACAATTGCTTACGTATTGGGTTGTTCCTTACACGACTAAAAGTATTTGCGATATTTTGAGTCATATAGCCGTAGGGAACACCCCAATTGATAGAAAATAGTCCCGCGCAAAGATGCTGCCGTTTTGAAAGAGCCGCTAAAATTCAAATATCAAAGGCCCTTTTGGGATTTTCGCGCGACTAACGCCCGGTCACACTGGCCGCCAGTGCCCCCATATTGCTCCAGTGCTCCAACGCGTAAGTACCGCCGATTAAGAGGCTCCAGATTAATTCCCTCTTCGATTAGATAACAAATTGCACTTGCAGCCGGTAATACAGTCCCCTTGAAAATGTCCAACATTGCTAAGATCTTCGCCTCCCGTGCCCAGGGCGTGCTGCAGGCAGCCGCCCGGCAGCCACAGGTGGCCGCTCGATTCAGCAGCTCCTGTAAGTATAGTAAAGATTTACACAAGATCAAAGTCCACGCTGTCTCCACCCTGGGTGGGATCCAGAATGCCAATTAACCTGATACCGGCAGTTCTCGACAGAGATCTTTGGTACTTTTCCATGGCAGGTCCAAAACATTGATTGCGTAACATGACAACGATCACCTCATGACGCTCACCCCATCTCTTTCTCTCCCCCACAGCGACCAACGCCTGGGAGTACATCAAGACCGAGGTGGCTGGCGAGGGCAAGAACGTGGCCGTGATCACCCTGAACCGCCCCAAGGCCCTGAACGCCCTCTGCAACGGACTGATGAAGGAGCTGTCCACCGCCCTGAAGCAGTTCAGCAAGGACAAGAGCATCGCCGCCATTGTCCTGACTGGCAGTGAGAAGGCCTTCGCCGCTGGCGCCGATATCAAGGAGATGTTGCCCAACACCTACTCGCAGTGCATCCAGGGTAACTTCCTGAACGACTGGACCGAGGTGGCCCGCACCCAGAAGCCCATCATTGCGGCCGTCAATGGCTACGCTCTGGGCGGTGGCTGTGAGCTGGCCATGATGTGCGACATCATCTATGCCGGCGACAAGGCCAAGTTCGGTCAGCCCGAGATTGCCCTGGGCACCATTCCCGGAGCCGGTGGCACCCAGCGTCTGACCCGCGTGGTTGGCAAGTCCAAGGCCATGGAGATGTGCCTTACCGGCAACATGATCGGCGCTCAGGAGGCGGAGAAGCTGGGTCTGGCCAGCAAGGTGGTGCCCGCCGACCAGCTGCTCGGCGAGGCCGTTAAGCTGGGCGAGAAGATCGGCACCCACTCCAACCTGATTGTGCAGCTGTGCAAGGAGTCCGTGAACACCGCCTACGAGACCACGCTCCAGGAGGGCCTCAAGTTCGAGCGTCGCACCTTCCATGCCACGTTCTCAACGGTGGGTTTTTGTCTTGAAGAAAAAGTATTATGTAATCTTATTTATTTTATATATTCTTTTCAGGCCGATCGCAAGGAGGGCATGACCGCCTTCGCCGAGAAGCGCCCAGCCAAGTTCACCAATGAGTAAGGCTCTGGATATGATTCAGATCCCTGCCAGCCGCCAGCATTGCATTTATATTCTTGTATAGAAAATCTTGTATTTTTTGTACGCAATTAAAAATTTAATCGTGATAACCTGAAACTATAAGATGAGCTCTAAGACTGGCTGCCAGGTTGGGTTCCAAGTATATGTACATATATACAGGTGGTACATCCACCTGGCAGTCATTCCAGGAACTGCTCTGCTTTTAATCAAAACAAAAGGCGTGCATGGATGACTTACAATCTTTGGTGTAATTCACCTGCTGGTAGCTGTCTGTATCAGGCGGCAGATTAGTTGGAAAACTGTGTGGAACGTCTTGATTACTTCCTGGAATGTAGTCATCCTCTCGGTAATCTATACCTCCGCGCATCCTTCTTGACTGACAGGACAATTTACACGATCTGGAAACGGCCTGGGCAAGGCAAGTTTGGTCACAATGCCTTCGCTTGATTTGAAGCCTTCGTGGGGAGTTTTCTTGGTCCTTACTCACTGGAGAGCGATAGCCTCTTGGTTGGCTCGAGGATGGTTTAGTGGATTTAGCTTGGGATTCGGTGTGGGAATATGGAACGGTTTCTCGACGATATCTTGGACATGATGACTCCGACGCCCGCGAAGTGTTCGAATAATTATTACAAGACTTGCATCCTGCACAGTGCTTTTTGGTCTTCTTCTGCACTTGACGCTCCTCCCGTTCAAACTGGACCCGGGAGATCCGCTGCTGTGGCCCTCGGCCTCGATGCCGCTCATGTGGCGTCTCATAGCCACTTGAGCTCACCAGCTCCTCATTGTCGTGAATCCTACTCGTGCCACGATCTTGAATCCCCGGCGAAGTGATGCCATTGCCTTGGACTCTCCTGTAATTCCTGGCCTTCTGAGCACATTCCGCCGAGCATGGTTGCTCGTGGGTTCGTGTTTGCGCACGATTAGGAGAATGAAGTGGTTTCTGCCGTGGATACCTCGATCTTTTGTTGCCATCTCTTTCGGGACTAGATGAGAGTGGGGTGTTGGAACGTTTTCTGGACCTGGAATCCAGTCGGTTAGGGTCAGGACGAGTTGCCTTTGTTGCCTCATTCCGTCGCGATCTTGAATTTCGGTAAATTTCCGGGCTGCAGCTTCTCTGTCTTGGCTTTGCCTGGTGGAATTTGGTCCACAAACTGGTATCTCTAGGTCCCCTTACATCCTGTATTCTGGCCTGATCCTGGAAGGTAATTCTTTTGATTACCGAAGATATAGCTTGGTTCTCCTGATCGCTAAAATCAAACCTCACATGCTCTGCTTTCGTACTTCTCCCTTGCCGTGCATCAGAATCATCTGAACTTAAATGTCGAATGCAGTAAGGATTAGATTTATCCACTTTCCTGAAACTTGAATAGTTGTCCGATCTTTCGTTGTCCGATTTGTCCGATTTTAAACGGTGACTCTTGGGACCTGACCAGAGGAATCGCTTGGCAAAGGCATGAAGTCTGGGAAACAGGCGGGCTTTCTTTGGAATGGATCGTTCCCAGTCTGTGGTTGTCTTTTTCAAAATGGAAACCAGCTTTTTTTGGGATTCCCCACTTGACTGAGGAGGTTGAGGGGGTTCTTTAGCCTGCGATAATAGGGTATAGCTTCCGATCTGTTCTTTACTTCCGGTGTTGCACTTCCTAAGGGTCTTCGGGAAGGAATCAGAGCTGTGTTTTCCTACGGACTGAGGGCATGAGGGGTTTTTACAGGGACAAGGTGACTGGCTTTTATCCGAACCAAAGCAGTTGGAGATGGGATTCTGAGAGGGCTGTTCATCATTATCCGCCAAATTGGATTTCCCTTGCTCACAAATCTCCCGATTCCTTTTGGACCAGTTGCAGGAGTCAGGTTTTGTTTCTGAAAACTTAAGCTTCGCCAGGCGTTCCATCTCCGCCTGACGAGTATCCGGATCGACACTGGAAAATAAGTGGCAACATGGCTTTGGCTTCTGGGTGTTAATGGCACCATCCTGATTCAACATATTTTCTTTTCCCAAACGATGTACAAATCCCTTAAACTCAGTGCTATTTCCAGGAATCTCCACGCCGTTTTCATTGGTAAGATGGGTTCCTTGAGAGCAATCCACGCCGAGCTGTCGTTGATAGGAGATAGGTGGAGCACAGCAAGAGTTATCTGGAGGAGCCTGCACCTCTATACACGACTGTTCTTTATTACCTGACCCCTTCAAGGTCTTCTCCTTGCAGGCTGCGCACATCTTGGTAATATTCATGTTTTCGCTGATGCACTGGCTACAGTTCCTGGGCTTAGTACCTCCACTTCGCGAACATTCTCCGTAACTGGAACCTTGGATGGCCTTGAAGAATGGACTGTTCTTGTACTCAACGGAACAAGGATCTCTGTATCTCCCGAACCTCCATTTCTGACTAGGACACTTTGAATAATCACAGGAACGAAGACACCCGGTTCCCTGTTGACCAAAAGGGCATACACCGGTGGTTACATTCTCCATGGGACTGAAAGTGGGTTTGGAGCTGCAAGCTGCCGGCTTGGGAGGTCCGTGGAACTGTAGCGGCTGAGTCATAGGATTATACATTCCACCTAGCCCAGCCTTATCCTGATTTGCTACATTTTCCTGCAAGTTATCCCTATCCTGTAAGTTCTTCAAGCACTCCCCTTGGCATTGCTTCTGCTGCTCCATATCCTTATAGATATCCTTTTCATCTCCTTTATCCCTTTCAAAATGAACCGAGCGCTTCTTGTTGCGTTTGGTCCTGACTGAAAAGGGATAAAGGCCACTGGCTTTCGCAGCTTCCTCCAATTTCTTTGATCCCTGGGAGATGTGCCTGCGATAGGCCATCAGATCTCTTTCCATGGGGCTCACACAGGTACAGTTCGCATCTCTGGAAGGAAACTCTAAGGGGGCCGCCGTATCGATGCCCGGACGCATTTCGCGCCTCTTGCCCTCCGCATCGTACTTGTAGCAGGCGAAGCTCGGCTTGCGGGACCGGTACTTGCGCGGCAGCTTCTCCAGACCCGGCTTCCTGGCATGGTTCTGCTTGAGCAGGCTCAGGAACTCCGGGGATACGCGTCGTCCTGGAACAGAGTAAGTGGCCGCCTTGGCGCTCCGTATGGGAACCCGAAACCGTAAGCAGAATTTACGCCGGCAAGACAACGGTTTTTTGACTTTTAAGGCTCGGGTGTCCAGATACCACTCCGCCGCATTGTCATCCACCCCAAAGTACTTCACCCCGTGCTTGGGCAAACCTGGCGGACATTTCAACTTCTTTTGGATAGGAGGATCGAAGGGGATATCCCTGCAGTCCAACGACTCTAGGCAGTGATGCCCACAGGTGAGGAAATCGTAGTAGGAAGTACAGGTTATCTGCGATGTCAGCTTCTTGGCCTTTAATTTACTTAATATTGCCATTGTGTAGGGTAGGGGACAATTTTGTACTTCAAATTAAAACCAAAAGGTAAAAAAAAACCTAGAAATAGGTGTCAAAATTAGGGCTTACAAAAACGGGGTAGTTATTCCTTGGTTACACCTTTTAACCAAGGATTTGAATAGTTTTTTTTATACTAAAAACACTGAAATACCTAGAAAAGAGAACTTATCTTTGGACAATCATAAGATAACAAAATGCATCGTTTTTCTTATGATTCTTCAAAGATTAAATTCCTTTTCTAGGATTTTGAGCGAAAAGTATCGAATATCCCAGAATCCCACCATTCCTTCTTCTCAAGCTCGTTCCTTTTTCCGCAATTTCTGGGCCTTTGTCTTTTGGATTAAATCAGAGTCCAGGTTTTTAAACGCTGCGGATTTTCAATGATATATATATATATAAATATTGTAAAAAATTAGACTGTATTCCTTACCTCTTGTAAGCAAATCACAAGTGTCACATTCCTGTTGCTCTCTTTCCGCTTTCATCACTTGTGGATTTTTCTGGTGATGATCCTGCTGCCTGCTTAACCTCTCCTTCTCATAGAATCCCGTAGAATCCCTATAGCGCCGTATTCTCAAGGGCTTACCTGGCAACTGCTGGATGCCATTGCTGTAGAGATTCTCCACTGTGCTGGGATACCTGACATTTGATTTCCTCTCTTCCTTCACCTCCTCGCTTCTCTTTTGCGGATGCATTTTCTGAAGCTTTAAAATATTTTCCATTACAAAATCCCTTGGTTGCTTCGTTGGGCGATAGTCCTCTCGGATGGCCACGTACTTCATCAGCTCCTGGATGCGTGCCTGCACGGCGGCCTTCTCCTCCACCAAGAAATTCTCTTGATATTGCTCTCGCTCTCTCTGCTGCTTGAGGGCTTGGCTCTCAAATTGCTTGATCTCCTCGCGCACCGATTTCAATGAAAGGGCACTCATCCTCCGAGCTTCCCGTTCCGAGTCTTGGGGACTTCCTTCGGCCTTCGGTCTGTGCTTAACCCGCTTCGATTGGGATTTTTTCTTGGCCTTTTCCGCCTTTGCTATGTCAGCGATTAGTTCGCCCAGGGTCTTCTTCAAGTTTGGATCCTGTTGGGGCTGGTAATCCTCCGGCAGGGTGTCGAACATAAAGTCTTCCTCATTCTTAGGCTCCATTATCTCTTTCGCCTCCTTAGCCCCTACGGGCAGTATAGGCCTGGCAATGTCCGTGGTGGTGATGATAGATCCCCCTACCCGGCTGCTATTCTCTGGCATTTCCACACTAGGCCTGGTCCTACCCGATTTTTCGCTGCCCTGGCTGGAGATGCTATTTCTACGCAGATAGGCAATAGAACGCTTCGAGCCGACCTTCTCCATTATCCTCCGATCCGGCGTTGAGTCCTTGATGTAATGGTAGAACCTTTTGAGGTGTAACTTTTGGCCGGGTAGGGAAAAACGACGGGATCTCTTGGGCGACAAGGGCGAGACCTCATCGAATTCGATCTGCTTGTCAGTGAATCTAGGTAGATGATCCTCATCCTTTGGTGGCGTAGTAAATTCGTATAGATCATCCGATTCCGTGGATGACTTCCTCCGGATTTTGTGATGACTCATCAGGGCCGCCTTAAGTTCGGGCATCCTGGCCTCCTTTCCCTTCAGCATTCTATGGAATTGCTGTGAGATTGGTGGCTTTTTATTATCGCCAGGCCTGGGCTTGTGGGTTTTGGGGGTTTGAAGTCCGTAATTAGGTTCGGGTTCGGAAGAAGCCTTCCCAGCAATCTTCTCTTTATTCTTTTCAGCTTTTTTTGCTTTCCGTTTCTTGATTTTGTGCTGACTCCTGAGAGCATTTTTCAGTTCAGGAATCTCGACTTCCCTGCCCTTAAGCAGCTCATCGAAGGGCTTCGACATCTTTGGCGTGGCGTTAGCCTTCAACTTGTTCCTAAAGTTCCATGAAAACTTGGCTCCCACCTTGGTAGTTTTATTTTTGAAAGTTTCTATTAAATGTTTGCTCTTCAAAAGCGGATGAAGCTCGGGAACTTTCTCCGCCTTGCCCTGTAGCATTTGATCAAAAGTATCCGTGTGAGGAGGTGGCTTATCGATCCAAGGAAATGAGCTATCAAGGATGTGCTGATAGCTCTTGTGAAGACTTCTAAAAGAGCCTGGAGTGGCATACTTCCCCTTGTTTTTCTTTGAAGGTAGATTTAGTCCGAGAAGAAATTTTCGAATCATGCGAATATCTTTGACCTTCTGGATTTTCTTTTTTCTCTCGAAGGGAGTTAATTCAGATGAAGGTACTTCGTTCAGTTTCTTTTTATTCTTGCCAAGTCCTCGTACCTTGGGAAATAGCTTGAGCAGGATTCTCTCTATCTCCTCGGGCGACTGACTCGGGCGATTTTCATCGTAAGGATCGGGTTTCTCCTGTCCCAAATGATCGCCGTAGGGATTGCTTCCTGGTTCCCTAACCGCCTGGTGTCGGTTTATATCGAGGATCTGCTGGAACTTGACCCGGGCCTCGCGCTTCTTGATTTGATTCTGTAACATAATCGCCTTGTCTTTCGCCTCCTGTGCCTCGGCCTCCTCCCGGAGCTTTCTCTCGTGATCCTCCCGCCAAGTCGGCCTTTTTCCCGTATTCAAGGAGGATCGCTGGGAGAGAGGAGCACGGGATATTTGGGCAGCCAAGGACGACCCTCCCTGAAGTCGGGAAATCTTTTCGCAAAGAGCAGATTGATCTTTTCGAAGTCTTTTGGGTTGATTAAGGGTCGAATTCGTTGGACATCTTTCTGGAGTTCTAATATGTTTTTTTCTGCTCTCCCAGGAAATGACGTAGGCTGTCTTATCAATTTCCTTTTCCTTGTAAATGTATGGATGAGCTGTGCTCTAAAAAAAATATTGTAAAAGTAATAATTTAATAAAGTATAGATCATTTACTACAAGATTGTCTAAACATTAACAACTTTCTGGTTATATTTATTTGGCTTTTTATTTTTAAAAAACTCCTCCTATAAGTTTGAAAGATTAATTAAATTGAAATAGATTTAATACCTTTCTCTTATTAACCATTCTTCAATGTCTTGTGGTAAATAAGTTAGCAATTTACTATTTACCTTCGAGGAAGCCCCATTCCGTTGTATCTCCCTGTACGACTTTGGCTGCCGAGGACAACAAGGATCGTTGAAATTCCTAAACGCCGTCATAATTTATTTGTCAAACACAAAACAATTTGTTGCACGCAAAATTCAAATTTAATATTTTGAATTTTAAGTCAGGGATGGCCACACTGGCTGCGCCTAACAGCACTAGAGCTGCGCAGGCTAACAGCACACTGTAAGCGTAAGCTTAACAGAGCTGGTGGCTGCACCTTGGCGCACTTTTTTTACGATTTGGGACGAGTCCTGCGCGTTGACAGTCGAAGTACCGTTGAGAGCGTAGCTGGCGAAAAAAGTAAAAGTGAAAATCAGGCCCTTGAAATTTGTGTTCATCAATTATGCATTGATTAGGACAAAAGCAAAACACAGTGAAATTTAACACAGCGGCGGGCCGCAACGGAAAAGTGAATTTTGAAAAACCAAAGTTGAGAGTTTCCTAGCACTCAACGTTCGCACGGTGCCGTAATCCATAATTGCGAGAAAAGAAAAGAGGCCTGAACACACACACTCGGTATACACACACACAGAGTTCTGTGGGTGAGACGCGACGCCCCCGCATTGCCCTTGGCCCCACGAACCGAAGCCAGCGTTCGATTTTTCACAACACGCTGCGAAAACGCCAGTGGGAAAAGCTGAACTGAACTGAAAACGCCAATAGCCAATAGCCACCAACATGGACATGCTCAACCAGATACTCAGCATCAACAACGGCGGGGCCTATGGGGGCGGGAAGGCGGGCGGCGCCTTCGATCCGGTCACGTTCGCCATGAAGCCCCAGGTTGTCATCCGGGCGCTCTGCTGGGTAAGTAGGACTCCGGGGACTTGGGCTCCGCTTAAGTGCGCCGCTCGGGGGAATTGCTGGGATTTCTCGGACCTCGAAAGCACACACGCGCCACTTGCACGACTTGATGATGATTATCACACTGTTTGCACGGCACTTAAGTAGTGTACGAAAGTGTCCCCAAATAGGGATTCATGAACTTCAACTTACACTGGAAAAATAGTCATACATTTTTGCTATTTATATTCAGGAGTGCCACAGAAATGGCTGTGGGAAATGGTTTATAATATAAATAGTGCCCAAAAGTATGCTACAAAATTCTATAAACTTACACCCAGAAAAAATTATGGACTAAAAAGCTGCCAAATTGCCTAAAATTTTAGTCCATTTGACCTAAAACGGAAGTCGAGGCAGTCATTGCCTAAAAAAATTGTCCAAAATGCCATATTTTTAGGCAATAGAAACAGGCCTAAATTTTAGGCAATTTTTGTCCTAAAACTTCATTTTTAGGCAAATATAAGCCTAAAACTTGATTTTTATATAATATTGATTTTATATATAAATACAACCATTTAAAATAATAAATGTGTATTCCAAAATGCATACAGTATTTATTTTTACTGTTGCAGTAGAGACTTGCTACATCCGTAGCAAAAACATATCTAAGAATTGGCCGTTAACCGTCACACCATGCCAGGGATGTTAGAACCAGTTGGGAATTAAATGCACACAAGCGAGTGAAAATTTTTAGGCATCCCATGGCCTAAAAATATGGCATTTTGGCATTATGACCCATTTTTAGGCCATTATTGCCTAAATAAATTTTTAGGCAATGAATCGCCAATTCCTAAAATTTTAGGAATTTTTTTTTCTGGGTGTAGTAAAATATAAATAGAAAAATACAGAAATCACTTGAAATTACTAAAAAATGTGTCTAAAACTATGCTACAAAATGTGTAATCGTAAACAAAAAACTAATTTGCACAGAATTTTCAGCCTTAAATATTTTATTGCAGATTCCAAGTAATGTCTGGGGCATCCCTGATAAATTTATGATGAATTTTGAACCTTTCATTTCTTAGTGCATACTTTTGGGTACTTCCTTAATTATTTTGAACTCCTTGATCATTTTTTTGGGTACTAAATGAAGGCTTAATACTAGTAAATACCTACAAAATTTAAGTTTTTATTTATTGGTTACTGCTACATTAAACATTAAACCATTATCCTTAGAGTATTTTTATGGATTCTATCAAACTTAATACTCAATTTCTATAGAGTTTTAAGTAACTCATAACTCGACTTAATGGAGCTCTAAATATTTATACTAGGCACTTTTCCTAAAAGCCCATTAAAAACTTTTCTAGGTCTTACCTCCTCAACGAAATGTTTAATACCGAAGAAAGTGCTGGGCATAAGAAGGTGCCCCCATTAAAATGTACGTGACATTCGCAAACTGAGTAATCCCTGAATGACATCGCATAAACGTAGTGACATTGCCGCAGCATATGAATAGTGTTCTGGGATTTGTTTACCCGAGTGCCCAGGGGCTTTGGGGGGCAACCGGGATCAGCTGCAACGCTGTCATAAAAACTCTCATGCCCATGAAAGCTTTATAATTAAATGTCGTAAAGAGCACGGGCAATTGGCCACTGGCTTAGGACTGGGAACATCGGACTTAGAACTTTATTATACCAGCGATTTGATGTGCGTCAGCCAGCGAAGTGGGAAATGTGTGCTATAACCGAGGGGGTGGGGCTAGTTTGCTTTCCATTGGTGTATACGTAATATTTGCCCACTCTGTTGACCAAGGACAGTGGATCCTTGCAATGGCAATCCTCCAGCGCCCCTCCGTCCCTCCATCCCTTCTTCCTGGCCAAACAAACTAAACTTGGCCTTCATTCCGCGAATTGGGTCACAAACATAAGTACGTGTCTGCCACGTTGTCTGTGTACTTGAACTTCTGGCTTGTTGCACCTGCCACAGAAAATCGATAGTTGGGATAAGGGAGGGAGTTGCGAAAAATACATAAACTAAGTATTATGCTTGAAAAGGTGTAACTTTTCTATGGGCAGGGATATAGCAACCATTTAATTAACTTTGATAAGCGTTTAAATCAGGGAGAGTAAAAGCAATTTAATAAGAACATAAGAAGAGTAGATTTACTATAATTTATATCTAGGTTAAGACCATGTTAAACTTAGCTTCTTGATTTAATGAATGTGTATGTTAATTTAATGTTAAACTTAGCTTCTTGATTTAATGAAAAGAAAACTGATAAAGATTTCAACTATCCAGAGACTTTAAATCCTCAAGACCCCATTGCTTACGAATAGTTTCCAGTAAATTGCATTTTTAATGGCTCATTAACACAGCTCAAGTCTCATATTAAAATTTTTTGATATGCAAAGTACGCCCTCCACTCATAAGGAATTTCTTACCCATTTTATAGCTCTTCTCAGTCGTCGTCTTCGGCTGCATATCCTCCGAGGGCTGGGCGGAGAAGGAGGGCAAGGATTACTGCCTGTACAATGGCGACGGCATGGCCTGTAAGTACGGCAACATGGTCGGCGTCTTTGGTTTCCTCGCCTCCATGGGCTTCATGGGCGGCGAGTTCCTGTTCGAACGGATGTCGTCGGTGAAGAGTAGAAAGCGTTACGTCATGGCCGACATGGCTTTCTCGGGTAAGCTCCACACATGGCCTTAACTAGGACACGACGAATCTGATGACAACCATCTCCTTCCCCTTGCAGCCTTCTGGACCTTCATGTACTTTGTGGCCTTCCTGTATTTGTGGTCCCAATGGAGCTCGTCGCCCCCGCCGCCCCTGGGTATTGGAGCTGGCAGCATGAAGACCGCCATCTGGTTCTGCCTCTTCTCAATAGTCACCTGGGTGCGTAGCAATCATCACCTGTCAATCGCTGAATGGGAATATGGTTTGCTATTTATATATAACTCTCTTTGTTCCAGGCCCTTTGCGCTCTGATGGCCTACAAGCGATTCCTGATTGGCGCCGGCGATGAGTTCACCTCGGCCTTCGAAACGGACCCGGCCAACGTGGTGCACCAGCAGGCCTACGGCTACTCCATGGACAATGACAACGATCAGTATAGCGCCTCGCCCTTTGGCCAGCCGCAGCAGGGTAAATAGGGGACTCTTGATATTCTCTTATTCTCTTTACAGAGATATAACTTATAATATATTCTCCAGGCGGCATGGAGCAGCAGCAGCAGCCAACCGGCATGGAGTACCAGCAGCCCACCTACTAAGGAATTTCCCCTACTTGCTCCTCCGTTGTCCACAGAACACTCACTTCGATTTTGTAGTGCAAATGGCAAACGTTTTACACGACTAAACAGCAAACACACCAGTTGGCTTTACCATATACACCGATGTCGAACATATAACAAAAGAGTAACCGAAACAATAAAGCACTTGATTACCAACAACAAACAAATAAGAAACAAACAAAAAGCAGAGAAAACCAGATAATACAAAGTCAAGCAATTGCAGATTCAATGCCACGCTCTTGCTTTAGCTACCAGAGAGGATATATAAGGATTTGTCGGAATAGTATGAATATAACTCGTAAGCTAGCCCCCTAAGTTGAGTGTGTGCAGTTTTTTGTAGTCGAAATTTGTTGCAATATATTATATATATATTATACAGATATACAACTAGTTATATATCCAGGCTACCCGATATATGATATGCTTTCAACGTTGTTAGTTATTTAGTGTTTACGTGTACGTACTTATTATATTATACTTT
The DNA here is from genome assembly GCA_008042615.1 of Drosophila auraria. Classification (NCBI taxonomy): domain Eukaryota; kingdom Metazoa; phylum Arthropoda; class Insecta; order Diptera; family Drosophilidae; genus Drosophila; species Drosophila auraria. The sequence goes on along the minus strand of VNJW01000892.1, from coordinate 3,119 downwards.
GGTTCGTGCCAGGCCCTGGCTGCCCCGATCAGCTAAGTAGTTAACGATTCAATGGCAATAGCTTGCAATCGAGCGAATCCGAGCAGAAGAGATTTTTTAGATAAATTTACACACACCAGTGCAGTGCAAACAGTAGCAGCAGCAAGTTCTCCAGGCAGATACTCAAACCACATATCCAAGAAACCAACAATACCATCTGGACAGCCCCACAAGTCAAGTAGTCCTGCGGCCAGGGCCGGAGCTTGGTTAGAGCAGCCACCACAATAAACGCCAAAAGATATGTAAATTGTAAACAGTAATGACACAGTACACAGTAAGAAATCTAACCTCTAGTAGAGTTGTTGTGAAGAAAGGATAACAGTATTTCAGATTAGATTACCGCAGGAATTACTAAATTTGCTAAATTGTGTCTACGGCTTGTTCAAGGCTTGTTGTTGCCCCTCCCAACCGAAGATTTGTATAGTAAAAATAATAATTAAAGCGATGAATTGGAACTATACCTAATTGAATGTGTACAATACCCATTATGCATGGCAAAAAGCAAAAAGGGGCTGTCCCATCCGTCGAGGCAGGCTGGGTGCGATCGCTCCTTGGAATATACTCAAATATCAATGAATGTAAACATATTGATTACATAAATGTTCACTTAGTGCAGCAACTTGCGATAACCTACAAATGTATTTGTTAAATTAAATACTATATATACATATATATTATATATATTTACGGATTGTATATGTCATACGAAGCGCCCCGTTGCATGCCACAAGCGGACAGGGATCTCAGCAAATACTTATACAAATATTATAAATTAATCATGTAGAATTCGTGTGCGTTACAATGCTAGACAAAGAAACAAAAAAACCAAAAATCCAAATTTACTCATTTCAAGAAGTTAAGATCGCGATTACAAAGACACCGCCAGTGAATAAATAGCGAAATCAGCCAGAAGTCGGCTAAACATTTGCGAACACTATTGTAACAGAACTCCTCAAACCAGATCCCTCAGATTAATATAAATACATATTTTTAAAAACCAATCAAGAGTCATGTTTTTTCTTTGGGTTTTGCAGGTGCAATTCTTTATACTATTTTATTTTATAATTTATATTAATTCATTTTTAGTGGATTAATGTTTTTTTTTTAATGCTATTCCATTTGTACTTCGTCGGTTAATTTATCCCTCGAAGATTTTGATTTCATTGGTGGTTCTGCAATATACGTTCCATTTTTTTCCAAATTAGGTGGAAACCAATACTGATGCGACCCTGGCGAGTCAGCCATCACTTCAGTTTCCTCTGATTTGTTTCCAGGTAGCTTCATGTTAGGTGGTTCCTCCTTATCTTGAATTCGAGCTACTTCGTCTGTTAATTTTTCCTTCAAAGATTTTTCTGAAATACCCAACGTAATAGCATATTTTCCTTCTAAATTTTTTTATTTTTTTTTTATGTAAACTGAGAATGAAATTCCTTTCTATTAGGGCGTCGAACATTCCTTTCCCAATCATTTCCAATCAAATTTATCTTGTTCTCATCGCTCCATAAAATGTTTCTCCTATTTTTCTCTCCGATGCATCCTACCCAGGTCTTTGTAGTCCCTTGCAAAAGTTGGCCACACCGTGATATTTTTTTTGGGCATAAGTGGAACCTTTCTGGCAATTCTTCCTGGTAGGCTAGAAACTTGTAGTTGTCCTCGCATAGTTGGAGCACTAACTGAATTTCTTATTTCTACTGGAATAGCCTTCGATGAGTTAAATGGATCCTTTTTGCTCAAAGATATTATGTAGTTGTCAAGGGCTTTCGTTGTTTTTTGTTTTCTGTCTTGGTTTTCTTTCTAATGCATTTTTAACAAAATTATGAAACCAGTTCATAAATTTGGCAATGGCTCGTAAAAATTTGCCTTTATTTTTCAGACTAAGCATCGAGCATCTTCTTTAGAAGAAAGAGGAATTCAACCCATTTTTTCTAAAAAAAAATAATAATTTAATTCTCTTTATTGACAGTAGCTATACAAAATTAAACAATAGTTGCCAAAAAATCACTAATTACAAAATTATACACTTGATATTTATGAGAAACGAAGTCTGTACCTATTATCATGATCAGGCGAAATGTGTGGTTGACTTACAATTTTTAGAAAAGCTTCAATATACGGGGCATCGTCTCTTTCAACTCTTTGTCACAGTGTAGCCAGACATTGACAACAACAAAAAATCAAATACTAAAAAGCTGTCAAGCCTTTAAGTATGAAAAAACCATCTATAATTAAATCATTTCTATGGGTACCTATAAATATGATCAGGTGGGGTGGTTCTAGCCTCTGGCAACATGTCGTCGACAGGGTCTATTATCCAGTGCTTCACATCGTCGGAAAATTCTTCTTCGGAAAGTTCTACCTCGTCTTTTAGTTCTTCATCCAAAGATTTCGTTGGTGGTTCTGCAATATAGGGTCCAGGCTCCTCCATATTAGGTGGCGACTCAGCTTTTACTTCCGTTCCATATTAGGAGGAAAGGTAGCAGGATGTTGTTCCTCCGGCTCTTCAATAGGGCTTGGTTCTTCCACTGTTAATTCTTCTTTCAATAATTTTGATATATTCCGTGGTTCCGCCAGATAGGTTCCAGGTTCCTCCATATTAGGGGGAAACTTATCCAGCTCCACTTGTTGCTTCAACCATTCCTCAAAACCACTTTTCATGTCTTGCTCATTGACCTCATCCACTTCGGTTTCGTTTCCAAGAAGCTTTAAATTGGGTGAAGATTCGACTGTTAATTCGTTCGGTTTAATCGGTGGTTGTGGCAGATAGGTTCCAGGCTCTTCCGTATTGGGTGGAAAGGAAGGTTCCTGCAGTTTCTTCCACTCTTCAAATGTCAGATCTGCCCACTCGCTTATACTCTTCTTGTAGGTCACTTTTCCCAATTCGTATTGAGCATTGTGCTCCTGAATCCTTTGCCAATTAGCGCAGAAGATATTGCGACGTTTCTCCTTCTCGGCCTCATTTTCATATTTAGAGCCAAAATCAGTCTGTAAGTGAAAATAAATAATATACAACAATATTTAATGATTAATAAATCCTACCAGAAACTTCTCCCAGGCGGCCTGGCACTTATTCCTTGTCTGAG
>VNJW01000890.1:0-20927 GCA_008042615.1 Drosophila auraria | reverse complement strand
CATGACAATGCGAGCTCTCACACATCGGCTCAAACCAGCGCCTTTTTGACTGGCCAAAACGTCGAATTGATGGGTCATCCGCCGTACAGTCCTGACTTGGCACCAAATGACTTCTTTTTATTCCCTCACATCAAGAAGAAAATGCGTGGTCAACGATTTTCGTCGCCAGAAGATGCTGTTGAAGCATTCAAAAACCATGTTTTTGAGGTGTGTCAATCAGAGTGGAAAAAGTGCTTCGAAAATTGGTTTGAGCGCATGCAAAAGTGTGTAAATCTTGATGGAGAATATTTTGAAAAACAATAAAACTATTTTCCTTAATAAATATTCGTATTTTCATTATTAGGCCAGAAATATATGTAGCAGCCCACGTATACATGTAGTTTTAGTTTTAGTTTTAGTTTCAGTTAAAATTTTAAGCGGCGAATGCCCTAAGCCCAATCTCTGCAGCTGAAATCCTCTCCGATCGGTCTTCGGCTTATCAATAGCAACTGCCAACTCGTGACTGCATGCGATACAGCAAATGTCGCTTTGGCTAGCCAAACACTTGGCACCGCTTTCCGGGACTGTTGCAACTGCTCTCTGTTGTTGTCAATCGGACGGGCATTATGTCAATTCCGAAAGTATTCCATTAACTACTCGGGAATCCTCCAGAGCTATCTAAAAGCCGCGGGCCTTCGTGTGTGAGGGAGAGAAAGTGGAATGGTGGGATAAAGAGGGACAGAGGGACAGTGGAGGGGAGCGTTCGCATTGTTTGGCGGGAACAAATAGAAGAACAACAACACAAAATCACAGCTGCCAGCACCGACTGTGCTGCCCACGTTGACGTCGGCGTCGACATAAAAACACACCGCCTGCTGGTGGCACCCCTCCCTTTTGCTCCCACAGCCTCATCCTTGCTCTTTCCAGCGTCGATGTAACATTTGTTTTGACATTGTTGGTACTTCTTTTGCATCTTCCTTCTCGCTCGCTCGCTTAGCCAACCTGTCGAGCAATCAATTTTTTCTTTTTTTTCCGCGCAGTGTGTGTGTGTGCGTCGTGTTTGCCTGTGTTTCATTGGTCTTGCACTAGCTGCGCTTTTTACCAGCTTCTTTCAAGGGAAAACTTTGAAATGAGTTTGGAAAAGTGTCGAGGAACGGATTGTCTTTTTTATATAGCAGGTACATTCTATGATAAAAATTAAAAAAAAGGATCATAGCTGAATTTAAAGACAAGGGTAATACAGCAGAGAGAGCGCGATACAAAGCAAAGTGTACTATTAGCATGAACTCGTATCAGGAGATCCCCTAGTCCTTAGTGACGGCTGAGGAGACGGAGATTACCTCATTAGCTCATTCCGTTTTCTTTTTCTTCTTAAAAAATTATGATGATTATGATTATTACCGAAACATACACAGAAACTTTATTCTTTAATAACTTTTATGTTTATTATCCGATTTTTAGAGAAGGGCTGCACAAATGTGTTTATATATATATGTATATATATTTACTTAAGACCGAAAATCATGACAATAGCTTAGCTACACGTTTTTCATGATTTCGGAGGCGGAAGTGGGCATGGCCAAATTTGAAAACAAATTATAATGCTGTCGCCAAATTTGGGGGCTTTAGCTCTTATAGTCTCTGATATCTCTTGACTTAGAGCTGGGAACAATTCTAATTTTTGTGAATCGATTCTTTTCGATTCAATTCTGAAAAAGATCGATTAAATCGATTTAAAATCGAAAAAAAATTTAAAAAAATAAATAAATAGGAATGAGGCATATTTTGACTTCAAAAAATTGAATAGAAAACATCAAATTTCGAATTTTTGAAAACCAAAGTATAATTCAATGTAAAGATATTTTATGAGATCAAATGTTTTTATTCAATATCTAAAACTCATTGGTTCTTGCTGGTAAAGACCAACTTGTCAACATTTTTTGGCTTTAAGGCAGCTCGCCGGTCAGTTACAATACATCCAGCTCTGTTGAATGTCCTTTCTGATTCCGTTGAACACGCTGGAATGCACAAATACTTAAGCGGTCGATGCATCGATTCCCTAAAAAAGGAATCGATTTCTTCGCTCAACCAAAAACATCGATTAAATCGATTTCTTCGCTCAACCAAAAACATCGATTAAATCGATTTAAAAATCGAATTATTCCCAGCTCTATCTTGACTCATACGGACGGACGGACAGACGGACATGGCTAAATCGATTCGGCTAGTGATGCCGATCAAGAATAAATATACTTGGGAGATGGGTATAATTAACAGCCCATTCCCACTGCATTTCGGTTTTACTTTAGCTACCTTTTCTTGGTGAGCAGCTTTAATAGAACAAGTTAATTGATACAGTTTAAGAAAAATCTTGTGAAAAGTGACTGAATACATGTTTAGAAAAAAAATATTACAAATAATTTAGGTCATACCCCTTAATTGTAAATTTTCCTTGAAGGTTCTGCTCATAAACCCATGTATGTATGTATTTTTCTCAGCCCTCTTCCCCAATCGAACCTTTGGTTGTGTTGGTTTTCCGAGCTGGGTTCGTATCGGCAGGTGGTGGTGGCTTGTGGCCACCTGTGTCAGCATCGCCTTGCTGGGCGTTGTACCTTTAATTGTCCTGTTTTTAGCCAAGAGGTCTGGCTTCCTTCCTTTCCTTCTTCAATACGAATTCCACAAGTTTTCAGTGGAGCCGTTTACTTGCGGGCAAGTACGCCTTGGGGCGCAATAAAATGCTTAATAAATTGCAAAAGTGCGCCGAAAGCGCCAAGTGGAAGCGAACTCAAGGATGGGCGGGTGTTGTGAAGAGACAGGCGCAAGCAGGCGCTGGTCAGGCGAAAACAAGTCAACGACACATAGCCGACACAAACATATTCTAATGAAGCTCAAGTGGAAAGCCCCAGCGAAGCGTCACACATGCTGCCGCGAAGAGGCGACGCGACGGGCAGCAGAGGCGTGCGGTCTTGTTAGGGGCGTGGCACAGGCCATGTTTGGCTTGCGGGGCACGTAAAATGTATTGAATAATTACATTGGGCCGCCTAACGGCATACGAAATGAGCCAGAATTCGAGCTCGAACCGGAGCCAAAGTCGCGGCCGGACGTTGGCCACGCCCACATCACCCATCTCCCACCTGCACAGCGAGCGGACCTCTCCTGTCGCCTAATGAGCGTCGCAGGCATTCGAAAGTTCGAAACGCCGCAGGAAATAAACTTTTTTGGGTGCTGCCAGGGGAGGAAAGGTAGAGATTGATGATGAATCCACAGAATGCATTTCGCCCGAAATTGAATTTCGTTGGAACTGGGAGTCTGAGAGTCGGAAAGGGGAGAGGGAGCAGGCCGATGGCCTTTAAGTAGTGCTAAAGTATCAATCAAAATGCGTGCGCTCGCCACAGTCATGAAATTACATTGAAATTTTCGAATGCTCAGCCAAGGTGAAGAAGCCTCGGCATGAAACCGAATGCCGAGTGCCGGAGTCTGGAACTGAATCGCTCAAGAGGCATCCCGAGAAAGAGCTGGGGGAGCGGTTACCAAATCAGAAAAAAAACAAAGCGAGAAAACAAAAGATGATTTATCATTACAAGAGGGAGGCAAAGCGAGAGATCTGGGGGTCTTACAAATTGGATTGCCGAAGGGGATCGGACAAAATTAGCTACGCGAGCAAAGGTAGAAAGCATGCAGGAATGTTATAGTTATAGGAACTCGAACTTGTCGCTTGGTCTTTGCAGGGAAAGATAATATAGGCTCAAATACTTTTCTTTGGATAATTTTCTCAATGTTCAATTTACGTAATAGTTACTCATCTCTCAGTCTGAATTAAGGACATAAAAATGGACGAGAATACAAAGTTCTAAATACCCAATCTTACCCAATCGTTGTCATTATGTCGACCCCAGTTAAGTGATATTTAATTTTTGGATAATTAATTAACCCTAAATTTAAAAATCCTAAGTTTTGGGCTCTTACAGCCTATGTTTCTGTAAGCTAAAAAAAAATATCAATGGTTGATAACCGAGGAGTTTGAGTTCATATTACACCTAAAGCGAACGGGTTAGAGTTTTTCCCTGTAATTATATTTCAATGCTGTTTTTATTATCTAAGCTCCTTAAGCATATTTTTTAGAAACAAAAGAACTTCCTGCAACAAGTTGCAACGGTATCGTTTCAATTTATTTAAAAGCAATTTACACAAAATTCTTTGGCATTCGCAGAACCAGAGATTGGCAAAGTCGGCTTACTAACTCCGGCCGGAGTTGGTGGCCGAGAAGAGAGTTCCAGTCCCAGTTCTGTGGAAGCGCAGCACATAGCTGACGAGGTACTTAAGAATCCTGGATAATTGAATTGTCCTGTTGCCAAAGCTAGGTATATAGTCTCTGCGTTTATTCTGCCGACTTCCCCTATGTTTCACATACGCTTTCACTCTGACTGCCACTGCCTGATTTTAGTTGTTAACTAGTTGCATGCATGATACAATTATAGAAGGTAGTCTCGTCGGAAAAATAAGGCCCTCGTTCGGAACAATAAGGCCCTAGTTCGGCTGTCAAAGTTCGTGTGAGAGAAACGAATGTATACGACAATAGAAAATGTGTATTATCCCTTATATGGTGTTTGGGGTTAAAGCTGGAATCTTTTGTCTAGACCTGCTCAGCAGTTCAAAAAATTGTTTCAAACAGTGTTGTTTATACTGTTGCAGAGAATTTTAATATTATTATTATTATATCCTTGATAAGGAGTCAATTTACCCTTTTTTCAGCTATTTGGATCAAAACTTACAAATAGTCTTATTTTTAATGCAGGCAGTAGTGTATAAATCGAAACGAGCCAGATCGGACGACTACATCAATTTATTATCGACTACTAAATTTATAAGACAGTCAGGGGAAATCGGCAAAACAGTTTTTTTTTATATATACATGGAGAATATTTGGGGCTTGGAGTGCATACTCATACAAGTGAGGTATTAGTCAGTAGCGTCAATAAAATGAAGCACTTTGATTGGTGACCCCGACCTGCTCTGTTCGCAGACAAATTCATTAACATTAACTGGCCGTTAATCAGACAGGGAACTTGGAAGATTCCCCGAGTCCGGTTCTTCGAATTTAGAAATGGAACCAGTACAAGATCGAAGCTGGCGATGGGTCACAGCTGATAAATTCATGAAATGCTCGAGGGACCCAGCACACACGAGGAGGGCCAGGGTAGGCAGTGGCAACTGAAACTTAATACATTTTGGGGGATGATGATGACGATGATGTGGGCTCGATAGTGGCAGTTGTTGCTGTTGCCGTTGGTGCTGCTATTATTGATGTTGCGTGGTGTCATTGTTGATGTTGCCGATTCTTTGTTGCTGCTACCATGCGGGGTTTCTCCCCAGACCCATGCAGTCGTACAAATGATTTTGATTTTAATTTTTCCTCTTTGTTTGCCACCAACTATAAGTGCCATCCCCATACTCTCTGCGCGGGAGATACAATCTGGAAATATAGGATGAGTGCGAGGGAAGAGTTTTATGGTTGCCAGTCCATTAATGCCGAACGAAGTTAATAAATTCAAAACAATTGAATCTTCATTCTCCTATATTTAATTTCCGAGAGGAGCAGGAACCTTGGGCAGGTCCACAGGACAAAAGGAGTAGAGAAGGCCATAGAACAACCGTCACCCGACAGTCGAAGTCGCAGGAATTTACATATGAATGCCTGAAACGGAATCTGAGTGGGCTGGGGGATCGGATGTGGCCCGAAGAAGCACTCACACATGGCGTGTGGCCTTAGAAACCACTCACTCGCATTCATTCCCATGCTCACAGCTCCTCTGCACTTTTCGGCGTCGTATTTGCAATTGCCAGTGAAGTATTAATGGGAGCATTTGAATAACAATGCAGCAACCGAGGCACTGTCTGTCGAATTTAAAGGATAACCACAGGGCCAAAACCCTTTACGAAGAGTGCCACCAACAAGTGCTGTGTTTTGAGAATTACCAGAGTCTAATTTGAGCAGCATACCCTTCCAGGGTGTTAATATTTCGATCGGAGGTCTTTAACGATATAATAAAGAGCATTTCTAATCCTTGACATGTCCTTCTGTCCATCAATTTCTGTGGGTTCTGCAAGATAGCCTAGCTTATAAGGTGTTTTTTTTAAGCTGCCTTACGAAGTTGTATGCGATTTATTTAGAGCAGTGGAGCCCAGGCAATACATTGACATGATAGTATTGAATTTGAGTGTGTAAAAAATTAAACATGTGAAAAAGGCCAACATTTTTATATTGCATAAAAAATGGCTATGACATTTTCCATTTGTCAGCAATGGTTGATTGTATACTGTCCGTGTGCCGGCAAACGCTGGATAGAACATTTTTTGGACTCGCGAGTCGGGGTCCTGGGCCACTCTGATTTCGAGTGATCTTTTAATAAATCAGTTAACTTATCATCTTCTTAAGGTCATTTATGATATAGTTTAAAAACTTAAAAAATGGTACACAACTTCAAAATTTCATATTAGTAAGAGTAACTTGATTTTATTTAAATGTTTCTTTAACAGTTTTCTTTTCAAGGTTTCAGAAAACAAGGTACTTTTAAAGTGATAGCATCGAACTTATGTTTTAGCGTAGGTCCTCAGTGCTCAGTGTATTTGGAAGGGCTTATCCAGAAACGGACATGGCTGGATAAACTCGGAATTTGATGCTGATAAAGACCATATATATTTAACAGGGTCGGAAATGATTTCATGGGGGTTCATGGGGTACGAGTTCCCTCTAAAAACTCGTATAAAAGAAGAAGGTTTAAAGATTTTTCAGCATCCTTGGCATCGCAGCGAAGTGAGATTCGCGCCTGTTATTAATGCCCACTCTTGACTGCCCCTGTAAACTGCTGCTCAGATGAGATTTCCAAGAACCCTCGGCCATTGTCAGCCCACGTAGCATAATGAGCTCAGAATTCTGGGGAATTCGGTCATCTGAGGAAGAGTTCATTAAAGACCAATCGAATCGCTGAATCGCAGCCGTCTTTAAAATATGCAAACGTCATCCGCCATCCGTTAATTATGGCTGCGTCTTGGCAGGACTCCAGTGCGGGAAAGTAATTACTTCGACTTAGACACTGGGTTTTTAATCATTTGGCTAACTTTCTCGTTTCAGGTATTTACAGAAAAATAAACACACACATTATAGTTATTTGCTTATCTGGAAATGTTACAAAAAGTTGGTACCCTTTTTGTGATCACTGTCCTGCTCTTAGGACCAGGTGAGTCCTCCACCCGGCTCTCGGATTATTCCTCAGATAACATTGGAATCCCTAGCCGGCGTCGTGGGGCAGTGCGTCAACTGCAACCAGATCTGGGGTTTCCACTGTGAGGTCAATGTCACTGGCTACTACTGCGAGCCAGGTGCTAAAATCACCCAGACTTTGCTTTCAGAGGACGAGTTGGCCACGAGTACGATTGGCCAAGGTCAACACGACCAGTGCACGCCGTATCCCTTTCACGCAGGTTCGTCTCGTGCCTCCCTGCAAGCACCTTTTACCACGCTCCTCTGTTGCAGGATTTATCAAGACCTTCTGTTGCTTTTATTCACCGTCGATCGGCTGCCAGCTGGCCATCAACCCAAGTGTGCTCAAGTTCGAAAGCCGACCCAGGGAGAGATGCATGATGTGCAATGAGCACTGTCGATGCGTCACTAGCGGTGCGCCACTCTCTGTCCAGTCCTGGACTGTGCTCTGCCTCCTGGCCTCCTTGGCCTTGTCCCAGACCTGTCTGCACTCGAGTAGATCTGGATGAGTTCAGGAGCCCAGAATTCAGAATGCGGAATATGGGAACTGGAGGGTGGGCGCGACTATTGGGAGCATTGACAGCGGTCCTTGCAGGATCTTCAGCACATGTCGGTAATTCAAAAGATCGAACTGCAGTCCCGAACGAGGCCAGTAGAGATTTTTGAGACTTTGAAGGTAAGGATAAATCTAAAAGGAACTTTGAACCCAATTTAATATGGATTCTATGCATAGGTGTAAGAGAAGCAAGGACGAGTTAGGTTAGGTCTTGATTTAAGAAGAAGATTGCTTCTATCACAGCTTCTTGCCACATACTGAAATTATCTGTGTTAGCGAACAACTGCGACTAAATATAACTGCTGATGAATGTTTCGAAAGTGACTGGATGCCATTTGGACAACCGAACGAACCTTCAGAACCTTTAGCCAGCTTTCTTAGGTCGGAAAATGCACGAGTCCAGAGTCCAGAGTAGGGCGACGGTACGTGACTGGGAACATTATTGTTTGCTTATCTACACCTAATTGCTTCTGGCTACACTTAATAATATGCTACAGACATAGGCACAGCGTCATCGTCATCGACATCGTCATGGCCGTAGCCGTCATGGCCAAAGCATCTCCACCCCCTCGGAGGGGAAGGAGGGGGTTCTTCGTCTCGGTCGCGCTGTTTGCTCAGTTTCCCACTTAGCGTTGGTCGTCTCTCCGCAGCATTTTCATTCAGCCTGAGCTCTGCTGCACCATAAAAAGGGATTCTCGAGATTCTTTCCCCTCTCTGCTCCGCTCCCCTGGCTATTGTGCTCTATCAGAGGCGGAGTTTTGGTCCCGGGCCCGGGTCCGTGGGTATTTGTTTGCTAGACGTCCGTCCGTCGGCTGTCTTCTTGCTTTCTTTGCGCTTTTTCAATTTGGTGGAATGAAAAATTTCATTGGAATTGGTTTTTATTGTGGGGCCCCCCTCTGATGGATTTCTTTTTTCGGTAGGTACAAATTGTGTGACGCTAATGGAGCATGCGGGAGGGCAGGCGGGGGTCTTCCAAGTAGTAGGGACATGGGACTTGGCATAGAAGTGGCTCTTGAGCTGAGAGATTAAAGGTAATTAGGTAGCGAAAGGTGGCTGAGATCCTGCAGCATCGATCGTCCTCATTGAAAATGGTGAGCTCGAATTTCGAAGACAACAGTCATAATTTCCGAATAAGGCCATACCCTATGGCCGCAGATTGTAATCGGGGCTGCACCAATATTTTTCCTAGCCAGTGTCTCCCTTCTATGTCCATTTTCTCCCTGGCATTTCCATCCATTTCCATGCCATCTATCTTGAGTGCTAATTGTTACGATTTTTCCACCACCCCAAGTGGTGGAGAATAAGGGAATGCTTTCAATGGCTGCAAACAGTTTGCTCAACTCCAGAGGACCAGCAGATAGGGAAAATTCCTTCTACTTTGGTTTCCATCCACCCCTCCGTGATGCATTCGTCGCCATGTGACAATTGCTAATTTAGCTGGGGCTGCAGTGGGGGCGTGGCCCAGGAAGTTCGTGACTCGACCGACTTGCAGCCGCCTGTGGGAAAATCAATTGCAGAGCGGGCGGGCGGGGCGGCTGGCCTATGAACAATAATCAGGCTAATAAACATTTCATTCACAGGCCTCATTGGGCCGGGCCAATCATAACAACAGCAAGATCGCTGTTTGCTGCATGTGCCGACTGCTGAATAGGCTCCGTGGAAACAAAGAGCCCTGAGGCCACATATGGGGGCAGGCAAGGCGGTGGCTTTCGTTTTCATCGCCTGATTGCTGTCACAATACGACGGCTCCCTTCTAACTCAAACCGGAAATTATTGTTTTTCGCCTTATTCCATTGGCCCCAAACTTGCATCCAATTTAGATACGACTTCTAGGGGCGTGCTTATTCTAATAATATGCTCTAACAGATATTTGGGGCTTATACTTATCCACAGTGCAAGTTTATTTGTTTCGACGAGTTCACCTACCTGAAAGAGAAGAGAAAAGGAAGATGTATTAGGTCTGCTTTATTCGAAAAAAAAGGTTTGTAGTAATAATAAAGAGAGAACTTGTTTGAGAATCAGTTATCCGACGTTAACGTCCAGACATCTGCACGTAGCAATCAAAACAAGAACAATAGAATACCCTTCATCTACCCCGAAAACTGGTTAATCCCACGCAAGCTCTAACGAGCCGAGCCCCAAGCCGCACGGCAATAAAAATTGCAGCCAAAAAGAAGTCTAGATAACAACTGCAGATATCGGGGCGGCAGGAACCCCAGATATAGCGACAGTAACGAAGTCAGAATTACCGGTAGTAACATTAACCGCCGGTGAAATACGCACGCCACCAAATGTGGGTTCCAAATATAAGTAAAACGATTCCGATTAATGCGATAGGAACAGACAGCCAGGAGAGATGCACTTGGAGAAATGGTTAGGCTATTATATTGAATCCTATTGGGCTTCCACCTTGATCTAAAAGGGTCTTATTCGCTTTTTATTTTTCATAACTTCAAAAGGTGTTTTTAGTTTTTTTAAGTTTTTAAATTTGTATATGTACGGTGGTTCTCCAGAAACCTCTAGAGAAATAGGGGGAAGTCCAAACAAATTCCCTAGGAAATTTCCACCTTGCGCTGCACTCCCGGGGATTTCATTTTTGGCATAGTATTTTTATCACTTTTTGTACTTGGCTGCTAAGGGATGTCACCTTCCAGGGTAAGATTAGCCATGGCTAAGTCATTTATAAAGTCAGTTTCAGAATATTTTGTACTCAGTTTAAGAATGACAGGTAAACCTTTAACCTTTTTGACTTCGAATTGTAAAATTTCTCAAAAACGTAATAAAATACTCAATATGAGTATTTATGTTCTTTAAATTTGTACTCAAACTGAATATAAATCATCTCACAGTTAGAAAAAATGGACTTGGCAATTATTTAAGTACACATTTTCTCATTTTTAGTCAATTTTTTTTAAACAACTCTTTCTGTGCACATTTTTTCTCGCATTAACTACTTAAGTTCACCGCCATTTTATCTTTAGAGTTGTTTATAGGCGTTGTTTTTCTCAGTGTGCGCAACGAAAAAAGGGTAAGGTACGCGGAAACCGGAAGGTTAAAGAGCAGGGGCCAGCTGCGATGGAAATATCCGATTAAACGCTTTGCAACTAAATAAGCATATAGATGGGATTAAAGTTTAAAAAGGTCAATATCGGTCAAAAAAAGAACCATAAACAAAATAATTATTTTAAATACCCTGAGAGTTTAATTTTCAGAGTCTCTAAATATTTAAATACAATTTAATGTTAAAATAAGGTTACTCTAGCTGTGGCTACCCTGCTGAGGGTTTCAAAATATTGACCAGCTGCATATTTGAGTGTGTGAAGTATATATTTTCGTAAATTGTTAGCCTTTTAAGAAATCTGTTCATATATCTGTAACAGGTCAGCTGTTTAATGGAAAAGGTAATGTACCTTCTGGAGAAGGGAATCAACAATTGCACTTTCAATGAGCGGAAGAGCGTAAAAGGCAAGGGCTGGAAAAACCACGCCAGTTGTCAAAACTCCCACGATGTCCGAGTATACACTGAGCGAACTCTTGTGCTCCCCGATCAACCCTTGAGAGTGGCGGTCGAATGGAAAGTGGATGTAGCCGAGGCTAACCCCGTCGAACGGACGGCGGTCCATCGGCTTACAACAATAACAATTTCTGAAGGGTTAACACGTGGTCCACATATCCCTCTGCACACATCCACTTGCAAGCTCGTGCGAGGGCTTAGCTCGGGCCCCTGATCCTGATTCGACTTGGGCATTTTGTATATTCAATTACCGCCCCGCTGCCATGTCGAACATTTCCGCTAGTTGTGGCGGCTCTGAACAGGATGCGTTGGGGGCTCGCGAAAGGGAAAGGAAAGGGCGCCGTGCAGCTCCCGCCACCCAGTTGTTTGAATTTCTAATGCAATTTGCGGCTGCAGTGCTTTTGTTGGCACTGCCCTGCCCCAAATTGTGTGGCGTGTCGTGTCCATTAGCACCTCAACACTCATAATACATATTCATTAATTCCCCGCAATGCTCCACTTCCCCGTCATCCCGCCTACTCCGTGGAAGGGGTTTAATTAACCTCCGAGGGGAGGACTCCATATCCGGAGTCAATCTCTTTAACTTCTGTGTCTGTGTCTGGTATCTGTAATAGATACACATTTTCCCCGCCTTGCCCAAAGCCTTCTTATCCCTTAACCTGTGTCCTTCGAGTCGCCGCAAAATGCTCTCATTCATTAGACACCGAGCCCGTGAGGCGTAGTGCCAGGCCCAAGTGTAACTTGATTGACTATTGTAATTGTTGGCCATCCCTTTGGTTCGCATCAATTATAAAGTTTATGCGATGGTTTTGATGAACTATTGAATACCCGGATGCAAAATCCCAAAAACCGAAAAAACACTCTTTAGTACAAAAACACCAAAAGGAATTCTCACATTAGGAACGGGTTTTTATTCTTAAGTTAAAACGAAGTCTTTTCGTTTTTAAGAACAAATCGTTCTCGATAAAAAATTTTGTTTTTTAATATAACTATTTATTGGGCTTAGGAAGAATTACAGACTTAATTTTACATTTCTTCAGTAATTTAATATGTGAAATCTTATATGTTTGTATATTGCTATATAAATTCAATTTGAAATAAGTACTCCCAAATTTTAATTACGGCTCGACTCGGATTCGAACCGCGGACTGTCACAGCACGCCAGCCAAGCGCTCTACCCAACGCTCCACTCAGGCAAATCAAAGAGCGCCGTGGAAACATGATTTGGCAGTGGCCAAATTTAAAAGTAACTTTGCAGAGTACAATTTCCATCTTTTAGGTCCCTCCTCTAAAAGCTCAAAGTTAAAAGTAACTTTCTCTCGACTTCAAGATCGCTTCTTCTCGAAATAATAAACTTGAAAACAGTTTTCTCTCGATTTCAAGAATGTCTTTTCTAGAAGAAATGTTCTTGGTAAAATCGTTCTCAATTTTTTTGGGTGCGGCACTGACATATAGTGAAACATGATTTTAGTGGCGCCTTATAATTTCATGAAATGCTTCTAGTCAGTATTTTTGTGATTGACATAATTTCATGAGGCGTCGCATCGCATAAACGCAGTACTTAGCTCTTACTCAGGCTGTGGAATTGGACGTGCTCCTTGTCCGACTTACACATTAGTTAAAGCTTGCGGCTACAGCAACAAACAACTTTGAAACACAACAAAACACTTAGGAGCAACACTTTTAATTTTGCAGTGCAGGAAGAGCAGGGCCGGCTTCACCCCTTTGTGTGTTAGTTGGGGGCGAACTTGAAACTGATGCCCGGCACGTGGACCTGAGAAGAACATGACGCCCTCAGTGAGCAGGCACAAAAGACAGACAGCCGAAAAAAGGGGATAGGACTGGGTGCTCGGCACTATTTAAATGCGATTTTCAGGGGCGCCGAGCGGCAGAGGACTTGACGGGGTGAGCGGCGCCCTGAGCCGCCGGCACGCGCACAAATTAGTGAGCAGCAGATATGAAAAGCTGAGCTCGTGCCACTCACTCACTCGCACTCGCCCTGGCATTGCCTGCAACAACAACAATGGGATTGCGTATAATCAAAAATTAACATAACAATACAGTGAGCTGAGCTGAGCAGCCGCAGAGGAGGGCAGGGCACAGTGTTGCCGCGCCGACATAAAAACGGAGGAATATCGAGATGAATTCGCATGGCAGGAACTTAAAGCTGTCCAGGTCTTCGATTCCGACCCGACCGAGCCCATAATGAAAGGGTAAGCTCAGGCCAGGCACTGGGAATGCGATTCGATCGGGGCAGGGGTAGGATGGCGAGCGGCAGGGGGGAGGGCAGCCATCCCAGCCGAGGCCTTTAACCGGGGCGGACGAACCAGCAAAGCGGTCTGGCTTTATCCATATGTATATCCTGGGCATTGCACAGAGAAAAATTGGCGCAAACTGAATGGAAAATGAAATTTAGGATTGAAAATAAAATTTTGTTTTTATGAATTTTTGAAATCGGTTTAAATTGTGCTTTAAAGTATGACACCAAATGGTTTATTTTTCTTTAAAAATAATATACCATGAATAAATCCACAATCCAGCAGGATTCGTTCGAGATTCATGCAAATCCTTTAAAGCGAAATGTAAATCTCGAAAAAGTTCGAAAAATATAATGAAGAAGTCAATGATTGATTTTCTCAGTGCATTCACGCACGCAGCCTAGACGGGCAGGGAGTCTAAAAGAGAGAGAGAGAGAGAGGGACGAAGAGACACAGCCGAGAGGGGAGACAGAGACAGCAGACAGGCACGCATACAGCCGCACAATTCGATAAAGAAAATTCCCAGCGGGCACTTAATTTACTGCTTGGCGTTCCATTTCGTGTCCATTTCCCATGCGGCGACGGCGGCTGCGAACATGCACTGTTGCCAGCTGGAGGATCTTGTCCGAAAAAAAAAAAAACATTTTGCTGTAGAATTTTGAAGCAAAACAAATCCCTTAAAATTATATTAGTCTTCCTACCTATATTACAATGATTTAAGTGAAGAAAATTATTCAAATCAGTCGCGAAATTGATAGGATCATGTAAAGCGGTCCCAAAATATAAGACATTTACATGTGAGTTTTTGTAAGAAACTGATTTTATTTAAAATGATCTCCGCTTTATATAGGAGATTGGGTTCTAATTTTACTCTATGACCTACGCACATCTGCTCGTCTAATCTTCTGAGGTTCCACGCAGTGGTTTCAGATAACATTTACAATATTTGTCAAGTGCCCATGTGGCCGCTATATTTAGAGATAGGCGCGCCTGCGCCTGCAGAGCGCATCTGCATTGATTTTTATATATATATATATATACATATATACGTGTTCACGCGTGAACAATCATGTAATTTGTTTATATTCGATGCTTGCTCTGCTTTTGTGGATTGTGGTTGCCAAACATATTTCCTAGACGAACTGCATTTTTACCCTTTCTGTCCCCATCACTTTCCTGCGCTTCGAGCAAGCATTAATAATAATAATCATAATAATAGTGTGCCAAATGCTCGTCGCAGGGTGCGCTCAGGGGCTCGTTCCAGGGTTGCTAGGCGGCCGCGGCTAGGGGTTGCAGTGTCCTCAACTTCTGCTTCAAGTTGACCGTGTGTCTTTGTTTAACTTTTTAAAATATTTGAGTTACTCGAGGAATGCTCTTGGTTGTGTTCCCTTTTTTAATCATTTGTTTTTTTTTTCGATGGGTGCTTAGAGCTCTTTATAGGGCTCCTGACGCGAAGTGACAGTGATCTATACGCGCGTGTGTGCTGAATTCGGACTGCCTTTCAGAGGGGTGGAAATACGAGCAGGAACAGAGGCGGCCGGGCACTCGGAACAGATATATTTGTGTACAGCTAAGGTCACGAACGAAAAGGAACTAATGGATAATAGATCTGGTTTTATTACTTTACAGTCTACATAATGTATTCTTATCAGCGGGTATCAGGTATCATGTATCACTGACCAGTTATCGGCTTTTAATATGTACAATAAGGTATTATTATTATTTGTTAAAGTTAATGTTAAATATTCAAGAAAGACTAAATAAATTGTTTTGTTCGCTTGCGTCGCAAGTAAGCATAAGTACATTAATCGAGAGTACTTATTTAATATTTTTCCGCTACTAGGAACCCATTCGAGCTCGTTTCTACTCGGTACAAGCCCTAGTCACGGCTCTTTAAAACTTTAATCTAAAGTCAAGCTAGCTTCAGCAATTTCGGCTTTCAGGACATGACACAACCTTAATCGAGTCGGAAATATCGCCTTTAATGTGTTGAAAACTTGTAAAATTAGAATACCCTGAAAGCCTATAAAAAGCAAACATTTTGGTTGGGTAGGAGGGTCCTCTTCAGGAGCTTACGCATGCGGCAGCCTAATCCTATTCCTGCCTGCCCCTCAGCCTCCTCCACTCCTTGAGCTGCTCTTCCACGTCAATGGCTCCAGAAGGGGGGATGAGGTGAGGAGAGAATGGCAAGGAGCCGCTTCTGTTTTCATTCATTCATCTCACTCGAGACAAAATCAAAATTCAACTAATTTGCATTTTCGATTTGCATATTTACACAAAATCCAGCCTATCGTCGAGTGCAGTCCGTTCATCTCCATTCACCCCATTCACCGACTCCATGCAAATGTTCTGTCATTGAAATTAAATTGATTGCAAATACTGAAGATTGACTTGAAGTGGGGATAGCCGATAAAGTTGCAGATGCGGATGCGGATGCAGGGAGCCCGGCTGGCTCCATGTTGATTTTTGATAACTTCCCGACACTGCCAGGCCCCGCCCGTCAGTCAGTCACGGAAGGCAAAGGCAAAGGCAAAGTCAAAGTCAGGGCCAGTAATTGCAGTTTGTGTGCCGAAGGGTTGCTTTGGCTGCAATTGTGCCAAATGCCATTAATGAAAATCACAAACACAGACCCTGCACCCTTAACCCCTGGCACATGGCACGAAAATGCCACCCTAATTTGAAATTAAGCAGCCTTCCCGGGGACGGAGTTAAAGGGTGTGCAAAATGCATTACACAAGATGCGTTAATGGAAATCCAAGTGGAGGGAGGGTAAGGAGATGCCACTCAATGTGGACAACCTGCCCCTCTTCAGCCTCTTCAGCCGAAAGGTCCTTTGAGCAGGGACAAAGTTAAACAGAAGAATCATTTCAAGTCCGAGAGCTGGGCAGCGGAAAGTTGAGCGGTCCCAGTGACCTGGACTGTTTAATAAACTTTATTCGACTGCCATGTCCCGCTCGACGTTCGAGGAAACTTTTGCACAAATTTCGGAATTTCGGAAATTGGCACAGCCCAAATCAGTTGCGAAACAAGTTGATTGAACAATTTATCAAGCGCCCAGTGAGCAGAAGGTAAACATCTGAGGGGGATGGGATGATGGGATGATGGCAGGGCATAGGGTGCTCATGTCATGAGAGCCAAAGAAATGACAGCACGCATCTTGCTTCGACTGGATGCCCAACCCCCGGGCCGACGGTGTTTACTTTGCCAGGATTTACTGAGCACCCCTGTTACCCCTGGCACACGCACCCCGAGCTGCTGCCTAAATTCAACTAAACAAATTGGAAAATTTTATAAAAATTGGTTTATGATGCTGACATTTGTACGGCATCCGGAAGGAGGGCAGGAAATGGGACAGGAGGAAGTTGCCAGGCAAATATACCGCTCTTAGCAGAATGGGAAAAGTGCAGCGAAGCGTTGAAGCCCTCGTCTTCGTACGATGGGCGCTAAGCCACCCAGGTGCCAAGGGGTTTGCTTCGTCGGTGACAGTTCCTAAACCCAACAGGTGCCAACTGAGGGCAGGGTCTGGTGGTGGCGCCATCAATAACAAGCTGACGGCGACACTGGCAAGTGGATGAGTGAAACAAATCAATGGGCTGGAGATGGAGATGGAGAGGGAGGTGGTGCCAAGTGTCGAAGGGAATCGAATCGCTACCGGGAAAGAGCTCAATTTGGTTGAATGATTTAAAGCGGGCCACCTGCGACTCACTATGGCGAACTTCAACCTGATTACTAGATGCTGGTGGCCGAAAGCCATAACGGAAATTAATATCTCTTTTATTTCCAGTTAAACTTAATTTCGCAATATAAATCCAATCTAAAAGCTTTAAATTACGCCAGCCGCCGGCAAGTCCCAGTCATTAAATTGATAAATAACCAAAACTTTGCTCATAATCGCCTGCGCAGCGGGTTCGTCTTGAGGCAAGCAGCTCGTTGGAGGTCGGGGACGGGGACGGGGCTAAGCCAACAGCAACATGGCAGTAAAGCCAAACATTTATCAAGGGCCAACAGTGGCAAGGAGCTCCTCCCTCTAGTATCTACAATGTCTGTGCCGCGCCTGGAAAGCTTGCTTTAACATTTTGCGGGTGTCCGGCCGGTGGAGGTATGTTAGGTCTACGGCCGGATGGTGATCCATTTAAATTCCGCACATAAATTAACGCAATGCCTGCCTATATCTCACATATGTCGGCAGCCAGTCAACTATGGCCACCAACTCCTGCTCCGGCTCCAGCTCCGTGACCGTGGTCTTCATCCTGATTGCGGTCCATCCTTCCATTGGGTTCTGCATCCGTTTGCCGCCTCATTGGGCGGATCGTTTGAGTGACTGACTGGACGACATATTGATGTATTGGCCGCGTGCATTGAATGACTGTCCTGGCCGAATCATGTCGGCGCCCAAATGTTACTAATATCAACAGCCACCCCGGCAACCTGAGCTGCTCCCCGATCCCAGCCTCCTCCGGTGGCTGCTTCATTACTTTAAATGCTTTACACGTACAGCATTTAGGCTGCGGCATAAGGGGTGTGGCAGCGGCAGGAAACGGAGGCAGACAGCAGACAGGTCGGGGCGGTCTCGCTTTTTTCGGCAGGGGTGCGAGGGCGAGGGCAGGCACAAGCGTTCCATTGATGCAGCGGACGCACAGCAAACGCATTTCGCACGCAATTCAATCTATTTCCCTTTGTCAGTCGCAATCTTTTTGTCACGGGCTGCGAGTGAGACTGATGAGAATGGATGATGTCGCCGAAGTTGCCGGCTTCCTCTCTCTTTTTACCTACGATCCCCGATTCAGAAAGAATAAATAGAAAATACAGAGAAAAGGAGAAAAGGGTGGGACACTGGCAACTTCACTATTCACTGCTGATTACAATAGTGCCACATATTGCTTTTATGACTCACACAAGTGATCCGAGAAGTGCGACACGTGTAGATGGCTAAGAATCAGCATAAAAGTCCCCGTTGAGTTTTCCCTTGCTCAAGCTGGACCAAGCCGAATCGAAGCAACATAAAAAACTAATAAAATGTAAATTGCACACCGAGTCAAACATGCTCAAAGCTAATTAAAAAACATTTAAGAAATCCTTTGAGAGTGATTATCCTGGCCTTGACCATGCAAATCTACGAAGGAAATTAGCTTCAGCAAGCCAAAATCAGTATTGTGGGTTCATCAAGTTATAGTATTGCGAAAATTCAGAAAAGAAGAGAATCTAATATTCTTTTTTTCGGACTTTGCAGAGAAATTTTAGTTTTCCAAATTTGAATTTGACGCGGAAAAGGTGTTGCAGCAATAGCAAATTGAACAAATTCAAAATGAATCTTTAAATATTATGTATTATTATTATATTATTATCGAAATGGGGTATAGTATAGAATTTGCCATATAGCAACAACGCTCCGTTTGGAGCAGTGGTGTCCACAGCCCGACTCGCGAGTCTGAACATTTCTCAGCCCTGCCTCTGCCGGTACACGCACAGTATGCACATCGGATTTCAGTGCTTTGAAATTGCGATTTTGTGGCTAAGTGTGTAATTTTTTAGAGTTTAATAGCTATTTTGTTTGCAATATTATAAACATGTTACCTTTATTTTTCTCAAATCTCTCTCTTCCTCTATTTCTTAGTGATACAAACGCAATTCTAACAAGTCAATGTATTGCCTCTACTGTGTATTTGATAAGATCACCCATTGCTATTTGTTTAATTTATTTGAAACCGAGGTTTCCCATGGAAGTTGACGTCTGTTATACGCCAAATCAAATTACTCCACTTACTGTTGTCAAAAGAAATGTGTGTTTCAGTTGCCCGGACTTTTACACCCCTATTCCTCGTTCCTCTTTTCTCTGTCCTCTTTTCTCGTTCCCCGCTCCTCAAGCACCCTTTTGTGCTGACATCGCAAAAGTTCTTCCCCCCATTTGTCCTCAGCCAACCCCTCTTGCCGACAGTTACCACGAAAGATTTCCTGTTGGCCTAACTCTCTCCTAACGAAATTAAAGACTTTCAATCAGAATGGCTTTATGTATGTAAGTTGCTTGCCACTTAAGGTGGAACAAGACTTTGGAGGTAGAACTATAAAAAAGTGTTACATGGACAATTAAGTTTTTATGAAGCACTTCCGCTAGGTGGCGCTGGGGAGCCTGGAATGTAAACAACGGGCACGAACACAAGTGCACGCATACATATGAGCAAATACTTTGACTTCTTCTAGCGCCAAGCGAGAGCGAAAGAGAAAGGATAGACAGGGAGAGGGCAAAAAGTCTGAAAGTGGGGCAACCATGCATGTACACCGTCCGTTTGTATATGCGCTCTTCTGTTTGTTTTGTATTTAAATACATTTTAATTAGAATTTATTGTTTTCGTAGACTTACTGGCGCCTGGCCCCCGCAATTAAAAAACAAACCCCAACACGACCCTTCCTGTGGCAGTCAACACTTGCCAAATTAGACATGCAACAATAGTGACAGCAGCAAAAAGGGGTTAGGTTAATCAAAGGGCACACACACATACGGAAAGCCGACAACAAACAACTGCCCCCGCCCGAAAGCTGATCCCACCCGTCGGCTAAAATCCCAATCAGAGCTGCTTCTTTTCGGCCTCTCCTTCGGCGGAGCAATTAACTGCGCTTTGATTAACTCTCCACGCAGCCCGTTGACAACGACGACGACAGCGCCCCCTACCTACAGAACATCAACCATCCGCCTACCACCCACTGAACGGGAAACTGCAGCAACAGCAGACGGTGCTTAGCCGCTGTCTGTTAGCTAACAGCTGTCAATTACAGCCGCGCCTGCTTAGACGGCTCTGTAAAGGCGGCTACTTGACACTCCTTTGCCTTGTCGGTCTTCCGGAATCCGGAGCCGTCGGCAATCCCAACCGGAGTCTAGACCCGGAGCCCTGCACGGACTCTTTAAGCCACAGCGAACACAGCGAGAAACTATTTGGGCTGAAGGAGAGGTTTGTAATGTTATGACACAAACATAGAACTGAGATGGATTAATTCTTGCCGACTATTCAGTTTATTGCTAACCCTTTTTTTATACCCTTGCAGAGGGTATTATAATTTTGCCATGATATTTGCAACGCAGTGAAGGAGGCATCTCCGACCCCATAAAGTATATATATTCTTGATCAGCATCACCAGCCGAGTCGATCTAGCCATGTCCGTCTGTCTGTCTGTCCGTCTGTCTGTCCGTCTGTCTGTCCGTCTGTCTGTCCGTCTGTCGGTTTCTACGCGAACTAGTCTCTCAGTTTTTGAGCTATCGGGCTGAAATTTTCAGCATAGTCTTATTTCTTTAGCACGCAGTATATATGTCGGAACGGCCGAAATCGGACTACTATATCCTATAGCTGCCATAGGAATGATGGCGAA
>VNJW01000889.1:0-13925 GCA_008042615.1 Drosophila auraria | reverse complement strand
AACAGGCAGAAGGAGGCATCTCCGACCCCATAAAGTATATATATTCTTGATCATCATCACCAGCCGAGTCTATTTAGCCATGTCCGTCTGTCCGTCCGTGTGAAACAACAGATCTCAGAGACTATAAGAGCTAGAGTTACCAAATTTGGTGACAACATTGGAATCTGTTGCACGCAGATCAAGTTTGTTTCAAAATTTGGCCACGCCCACTTCCGCCCTCAAAAATCATAAAAAAACGTAAAATAAGCTATACTGGTTATTTTCGGGTTAAAGTTATTAGATACAATAAATAATTAGGTTTGAGCGGACGTTTTCTGAAAATTTCAGTAAAATCGGATGATAAACATGGGAGATATTAGCAATAAGGTTAGAATTTTAAAACACCCCCTAAGACGCTGCTATTGCAAGCTGCGTAGCCTGTAGCCGTCTAGGTCGTAGGTTCGAGCCCCGACCGCTCCAATACTTTTTATTGTTTTTTTTTTTATCTGTTTTTTTTTTTGCATTTCTTCCTTTTTCCTTTGTTATTATACCCGGGAAGAACTCGAAAAAAATTTTAGAATAAAAATACAAAAAATGAAATATTTTGGTTGTTTTTGGGATTGAGCTCTGGCCAATTTTGCAAAACGTAAATGCATCGGCCGCTTAGACAACTGGGCCACTACCTTTATTTTATATAAGGCGCCATTTTCATACTAAGTATGCTTCAACAACTGTTAACCTAATTTTGGCAGAACTGAAATAAAATTACCTGCGATTGTCAACATCTAATGCCTCTACATGTTTTTAATGAAAAGATGCTTTTTATTTTAATAGAGAAATGTGTGTGAAAGACTGTTCACCAAAAAAAATTGCGCCAGAAAAGAACGAGCGTGACCAAGAAATGACAAACAATAACCAAATTCACTTTTATAACTTAACTTTGCCGAACTAATATAATTTTATTAATTTAATAAAGAGAACAAATAAATAAGAATCGGATATAAAAATGTAAAAAAAAATTTTGGCATGAGCGGGATTAGAACTCAGAACTTTCTTGCATATAAAACAATTGCTATGCTCCACATTTGTCAATAGACAGCGATTGTTACTTCTAATAGCCTTCACACTTTTTCTATCAGAAGGCGGTTTGTTTATTGTAATAGAGATGCACAAAACAAGTGTGTGTGAAAGAGAAAAAAGATCACCTGCTGATCAAAAAAATTGCACCAAACTACAGAAAAGAAAGAGCGTGACCAAGAAATGTAAAATAATAACAAAATTCACTTTTATAACCCAACTTTGCCGAACTGATATAAAATGTATTCATTGAATAAAGAGGAGAAAATGAATAAGAATCTGAAATAAAAATGTAAAAAAATTCTTTGGCATGGGCGGGTTTAGGGCTCAGAACTTTCTTGCATAAAAAACGCTTGCCCATCGCTTACACGTGTGGGCTATGTTTTATGTTGCGTAATAGACAGCGATTGTTACTTCTCATAGCTTCCACACTTTATCAATAAGAAGGCGATTTGTTTATTGTAAAAGAATGTAATTGTAATAAATGAATAAATGGTTTACCCATTTATTTGCAATGGCCTCCCCGTGGTGTTCCTGGGTCCCGATTTAATATATGACACATAATTTATTAAGTCGGGAGCTAGTTCGAGCGGCGATTTAATTTTTAATTAAGAAGTATTTAAACCGGGTATCTCACAGTCCTGCACTCTCGACTGTAGCTTTCTTACTTGTTTTATTGATTTCACTAAGCGTATTATTAATTGGCGTCCAACGTGGGGCGATGCTATTTAAACAAATTCCTGAAAGAAGTTTTAACAGAAAACAGTTTTCAAAAACAGCAAGGGAATTCGCGCCGCTCAAAAACATGCAATGACATAATAAAAAGTGTATGCATCGTGAAAATTGCTAAAGGTTGAAATTAATAAATGCAATAGTCCTCCTTTGTTTGCAACAACCCGATAAATAGTGTTCGTAACAAAAAAAACTCACTGCTCCAAAAACTAGTACTCTCAAAAACAAATATCAAACAAAAATTAAAAACCAAACGGACAATAAAAGCTGAACAATTCAAATACAAATACAAATTCGAATTCAACAACAAGGAAGACCTGAGGGCAATCCCTAAAATAAATTGAAGGAAGAGCTAAAAGAAATCGCTACACTTTCAACCCGTAAGAAGGACGACCCCAAATCGGATCATCAAACGCCAAAGAAGAGATCTCATAACCGAGGAAACAAAGAAGATTATTAGTGAGCTGTTTTATTATTGTTTTATATTTATAAGAATATAGTGCAAAATTAAATAGAAACAAACAAGTGGAAGTTTTAATTTAAACGATTTTGAAAGAATTCTCACCATGACTTCACCCATACCAATAGTGGCTTATAGTAGCCAGGCAAATAATCCAATGCTTAATGTAAGTGATTTAATATCACAGATTGTTAATAATGAGTTGAATCCATTAAATAATGAGATCGTGAGTTTAAAGGCTTAGTTAAATAACAGTATAAGAAAGGTTGAATATTATCATGTAGAAGAAATTTATCAAAACATTATGTGCAATACTTCTTATAATATCATTAAAATCTCGGACCGAGATTTTAAAGGCGAAGAAGATAGCTATGTCAGTTGAAGAGAATCAGCGGAAATAGCTATATGAAAATACAAAAGGAGAAGTAAAAAATATAATTACAGGCGTGGCCATTGTTTTGTTTTTAGTGACAAGCGACCAATTCATATTTTGGAACAGGACTTAAGTGTAATAAGTCAATGGAAATTGATTATGTAATTCTATAATTTGGTAAATAAAAAATTAACTCTTTTAATTAACAAAACAGTTATGACACATGGGAGGAATAAGCCAATTACATCTGAGCTTAATGAGAAGCATCGAAAAAATGCCTTAAGGGTCTTAATAACAGGTCTTAACGGTCAAATTGCCGACACTATCTTTTCGATTAGTCCTCCAGGCTTACCAAACGCTATGGTAATTGTCCAGGAGCTAGAAAGCAATAATATGAGGGCCCAATTCGCGAATAATTTCGCAACTTCCCAGCGGAAGTGTTATGAGCCAAATTCATACCCAGACAAAATAAAAATAATATTTATAACAATAATCAAAATAATACTAATAACTTAAGGTTTAACCAACCCGATTATCATAACAGAAATAATTTAAATCAAAATAAAAATAATACTTGGAGTCAAGGTAGATATAATTATCCCCTTCATAATAATCAGAATCAGTAGAATTCATATAGACCTCAACAAAACAAACCAGAACAGATGGAAGTAGACGAAACCTTACAGATTCAGAATAGGCCTAGATAAAACAACAATCAGGGCTATAATAACAATAACAATAATAACACTGGTCGACAAGAAAGATGCCGGCAAATAAAAGCCATTGATTCTGATAGATCTAAACCGGTACATTACTAGTCCGAAACTGAAAAGTTTCCATCACCCACCAATTTTGAGAAAATCGCGGTGAAAGTATCAAGCACTGCTTGAATCGGCACTTTTCAAGGCTTAATAACTCCCAAACCTTACGTTGCCAGAGCGGGTATTCAGCTTAAAAAGAGCTTTTTTTGTATTTTAATTGCTAAGTTTCTTAATCATTTTATTCCTTAATTAAGAATTTGTTTTTAATTTTATTTAATTGTTTCATCATTTAAAAAGTTAATTTTAATTTTTTTTTTGACGTTGATGCACTACAGTCAGTACACTCAAGTGGCCCTTCAAAACCAAGCACGTGCTTGTGATGGTTAGGTGTTAATAGGCGCGAGAGAAAAGTATAGGTAAAAGAATGCGAGGAAATATAAACTACTATTAGGCAGCTCGATTGCTACCTTGCATTTGTGCTAATTGGGTTAAGATTAATGTTTTTAGTTTAGGAAGGCTATCTACAGATAAGGTAATTTTGTACAAATCATTATAATTTGCACATAGTACTCTAAAGGGTTCATGCATTTCATACGATGTTCTGCATTGGTGCAAAACTAAAGGCAGGTAGGATCTTGTGGTTCTACATGGTACATGGAAACTCAACTGCGCCAAAAGATCGGTGCTTTCCACGTCACCACGGATAAAGTTATACATAAAGACAATAATTAGGAGACGTCTACTAGAATAAGAGGGCAACCTAAAGCTTGCATCCCAGTTTAAGCCACGTAGAGCGAAAAGTAAAAAGTTCTTTTGAACTTACTGAATGCATTTGTTGTGGACGTCCCACTGGGACGTCCCAAATAGGACGAACTAACGAAGTGTATAAATTCTTCGTGACATAGGGGTCATCGAATTCCTTCGACCACCGTTTAGTAAATTAATCAAGCACACCTTGTATTGCACACAAAGTTTAACGTCGTCAGCGTACATGAGTACTCTGGAGTTAGTCAAGACTTTGGGCAGGTCGTTTATAAATAATGTAAAAAGTAAGGGACCCAGGTGGCTCCCTTGCGGGACATTAGAGCTCACCCGGAGAACATTCGACAAGTTGTTTTTAAAGAGGACCTTTTGCGTCCTGCCATTCAGATAACTTGAGATCGACAGGAAAACCCATTAAGTAGAGTTTCCTAACAAGAAAGGAATGATTAACGGAGTCAAATGCTTTACTGAAATCAGTATAGATCACATCTGTCTGCAAATTTTGTAGAAAGCCGCTTATAATGAAAGAAGTGAGCTCCAGAAGGTTTGTTGTCGTTGATCTTCGTTTAATAAATTCATGTTAGCATGGAGAAATTACTGATCTACACAGGTGCTGCAAATGGGGAGTAATTACGTTTTCGAAAAGTTTTGGGATGGCTGACAACTTAGAGATTCCTCTATAGTTGTTAGCATTCACTTTGCTACCCTTTTTGTGGAGAGGAATGACGAATGATTCCCGTCAAATAAGGCGTAATTGGGAAGTTTCTAAGGATAAGGTAAACAATTTTAGTAGGGGACTGCACAGCGTCTCGGCACTATACCTAAGCACACAGCCTTGTATTCCATCGGGACCTGGCGAATAAACCGGCTTGACACGTCGAAGATCCAAAATAAGGGAGCTTTCGTTCAAGCTAGGACTGAAGATTAGGTTTGATTTGGGCATGCTATAAGAACAGGTCTGGCTTGAATCGGATGACGAAGAATAAGTTGTTTTAAAAAACTGAGCAAAAAGATCGGCGATTGCCTGATCATTGTTTGCTGTGGTTTTTTTTAAATGAAAGCGAGGAAGGATGTGTAATAGGCTTACGTTTTGAAAATTATACAACTGTTTTGGGTCCTGCGCGAACTGAACCCTACAACGAGTCAAATAATTTTTATAACACTGCGCGTTAAGCACGGTGAACTTTGACCGAGCCGCTAAATAGCGAGAATTGACAGCTTCAGAAGCGTTGCGCTTAAATTTAGAATACAGATTGGACTTGATATTTTTGAGGCGAGTCAACTCTTTACTAAACCAGGGAGGCTTATTTAAGATTGACGGATAGTATAACGGAACACATTCGGTAAAAAAGGAATTCATGGCATTGTAAAAAATATCCATGGCACCCACCATGTCAGTGCACATGTAGAGATCGTACCAATCAAAGTCATATATGAAATTATTCAGCCGTCGAAAATCCGCCTTGCGAAAGCAGTGAACTTTCTTATATGGCCGATCAGACTTATTCTCCATAGCAGTCCCAATATCGATAGTCACATCGAAAGTTGGATGGTATGGATCTTCAGGTTGCGTCAAGGGCGGGACCCTAACTAAACTGACTCTTGCCGGATCAGAGACAAAGCAGAGATCGGGCAAGCGATCTAGGGAATTTCGTACATGGTTGACTTGAGACAGCGAAATGTCAAACAAGCCATTAATAAAGTTGTGACGTGCTGTAGTCAAAAGGGTATTTGAGGATTCATTTGTGGACCAAATAGCCCCAGGAATGTTAAAATCACATAGAACTACTGAATGGTCCCTATCCGAAAGTCTATTGGAGACCGCCTGAATAGCGGAAAGGTGGTTCCATTAAATATGAAGTTCCGACAAGGGAGGAATGTAGGAACATGTAATAAAAGTAAAACAACCATTAAATGATAGTTTCACAAAGAGGAATTCAACATCGCTGCATTCCTCGAAAGTTAATAGTTCAGACGTGAGGTTGGAGTCAACCACAATGATGGCACCGCCCCTCGCCTGGAAGGCCGATCAAGCCTTTACGTTGTGTACACAGCTGGAAAAAGTTCACAGCCTAGAATCTCCGGCTTTAACCAGGTTTCTGTGAACACAATCACCTGTGATGCAAATGAAATACTATCAGAATACAATTTTGGAAGCTTACTACGTAAGCCTCTTGCATTCTGATAGCAAAGAAGGAGAGAATTGGTTAGTTTTTGAAGCGGACGATGTAGATGGCATAATGGTTTTGTGCGGCCTGGGTAGACTAATTCCTACAGGTCTTTTCTTTTTCTTAGCTTTGTACTCCTTAACAACAACATACTTAGGCCAGAAGGCAGCAGAGCATATTGTGTTAATAAGATCGTCTGGGACTTTTCTTTTGAAAGATAAAATATCCCTAGCATAAGAAAATGTGAAATTTTCCACCTTAATCTTGGATTCTTCGGCTTTAGTGCGACCTAGGATATATGTACTAACATCCTCAGATGTTTGATTAGGGGAAAGCCGCGAAACAAATATCTGTTTCGTAGGTGGAATAGCTATTTGGGCTTTCGGTACTACATACCCTGGTACCCTGGGGAGTTTTCTGGGTGGGGTTCTGTAAGGTCATTGATTGTGAGCCCTCACGACGGATATAACTGGAGGCGCTGCCCCTCCCGCGGCACATTCGGAGGCCGAATCTTTTCTCGCCCCCGATCTTAATATCATTGGAGTTAGATATATCGGGGACGGGGGCTGTGCCGAGGGAATCCGCTGTTGAGAACCCGCGGCGAGTTGTTGGGATCCGCCCAAATGCGGTATGCAAACCGTGGTTTTCTTGCGCTTTGGGGACTCGTTTAACAGCTTAAGGTCATTAAATTTGGAGTCCAGCGCCATGAGCACCTCATTAGTTTTACGAAAACTAACAAGTAGCTCTTTAAAACCATTTTTGCTTTGCCGCATGAATTGTTATTATACTCTATTCCTTACCACTTGGGGGGAAAACATGAGTCCATTATTTTTCAGCAATCTTTAGCTGCAAGCGCTAACACTTTGCAATACTAAAGGTGCTGTCCTTCCTCTGAGTCTCTACCACTGGGGGGAAAACTGCCGAGTTGCTCGAAGGATCAAAAATGTTAAGCGGTCGCAAAATATAAGACATTTACACCGCGAGTTTTTGTTAGAAACTGATTTTATTAGGAGCGGTCTCCGCTTTTTATAGATCCTAGCTTAAGTAGCTAACATCAAATCTTATTCTAGACTTATCGCTGGAGCAACGGAGTGGTCTGTTTATCCATCATCAAGCGATACATTTTTGTGAGCAATAGGGGTGAACACAGAATTCGTGGATCCAACGCAAGGATTCAAATTACATGTACATATTGTCAAGTGTTTTGTGTTAGGCCAGTTTGGCCGCTATATTTAAAGATATGCTGAGATCCCACGCATGGGTTCAGTTTACATTATTTGTGTTACGCTAAACCTGCCGCTATGTTTGGCATGACTCCAATGACTCACATGCGCTAAGCAGCGTTCAGCTGCATTGATTTGTTAAAAGATAAATATATATTTATATATAAACGTTTTCATGTTTGAACAATCATTGCTAGAGGAAGAAAGTAATAAAAGTTTGGAATACTAAACTTCCGAACACGCCGACGTCGAATTATCCGTTTTTAATAAAAGTTTGGAAAACGAAAATTCCGAACACGCCGACGTTGACATATCCGTCTCTGAAAAAAGTTTGGGAAATATGAATCCCGATCACGGCGACGTTGAAGTATCTGTTAACCACAATCTAAATAATCTTAACTGTGAAATTAGTAATTAAATTTCCGATTTCAGAAATCAAATACAGAATAAAATCGAAACTGAACATTTCAAAATTAACATGCAAATACCGTTTCGCACTGACATAAAAGGCGAAATCAATTTAATTTATGACCCACCTATTTACGGGAAACAATATCCGTACGCTTTGTCTGTCGCCGACTTCCTTATTAACGAAATTAGTAGAATGCTAAAGGAAGGAATAATACGACCAAGTCGAAGTCTTTTTAATTCTCCTGTTTTAGTAGTACCAAAGACAGGCCAAAGCGTGGACGGAAGTCCCAAACTAAGACTAGTAATTGATTACAAAAAATTAAATGAAAGTACAATACCTGATAAGTATCCCATGCAGAACCCTTCTGTAATATTAGCTAATTTGGGAAGAGCTAGGTATTTCTCCACAATAGACCTAAAGTCAGACTTTCATCAAATTCTGATGAAAGATTTAGATGTAAGAAAAACATCGTTCTCAATTAATAATGGGAAGTATGACTTTTTGAGGATGCCAATTGGATTGACATATGCACGAAGAATTTTTCAAAGAGCAATGGACGACATTTTAAGAGAAGAAGTAGGTAAAACGTGCCATGTTTACATGGACGACATAATAATTTTTTTCTAATACAATTGGGCAACATTATATTGATTAAAATAATTGAAATACTATTCAGGGCAAACATGAAAATATCATCATGGAAAAATCTCAAAAACAAAGTCAAGTAAAACATTAATTCATCTGGATGACCCAGCTTTTAAAGCTTATAACGAGCTTAAAGAAAGTCTCGTTGCTCAAGTAGAACTAATTTAACAAGACTATAACAAACAAGAAAGAAAGCTATCTTCGGCAAACCGAAATTTGTTTACCCTTGCAGTCTGCAAAAGGAGTATTGAAAATCTGTTCATTTTGGTTACAGTTAAGAAAATATCTTAGCTTGTAAACATTTTACATCTTTCAAATACAATTTTACATTTTAAATAAAGAATTTTAAATTTTTCATGAAAAATTTTACATTTTACATGTAGAATTTTACTTTTGCATTTAACTTGACCGATCATTTCTATGGCAGCTATATGATATAGTTGTCTGATCTTAATGAAATTAAAGCCGTAATTCTATAACCGTAAAAAACTGAAAGTGATTGATATACGTTGAAAAACAAAAAAGTTTAATTTTTGTTTACATTAATTTCGGCATCATTCCTATGACAGATATAGGATATAGTGTTCCGACATATATACTGCGTGCTAAAGAAATAAGACTATGCTAAAAGTTTCAGCCCGATAGCTAAAAAAACGGAGAGACTAGTTCGCGTAGAAACCGACAGACGAACAAACAGACAGACAGACTGACATGGCTAGATCGACTCGGCTGGTGATGCTGATCAAGAATATATATACTTATGGGGTCGGAGATGCCTCCTTCACTGCGTTGCAAATATCATGGCAAAATTATAATACCCTCTGCAAGGGTATACAAATTTACCTTAACCACAGAAGCTTCGGACGTCGCAATTGGTGCAGTATTATCACAAGAAGGTAAACCAATTACATTTATTTCAAAAACCCTGCCTAAACTTGAACGACTTTATGCAACTAACAAGAAGAAACTATTGGCCATAGTGTGGGTTCTAAAAAATCTCAGAAATTACCTTCACGGAGTGATTGGAATTGAAGTTCAAACCGATCATCAACCATTATCTTTCGCAATATCGGATAAAAATCCTAATATAAAAATGAAACGCTGGTATTTCTTTATAGAAAGTTTCACACCCAAAGTCATTTATAAACCAGGTGCAACTAACGTAGTTGTTGACGCATTGTCACGAATTCAGATTAACAATTAGTCCGATAGAGATCAGTCGGAACCATCCGAGTCTTTCTGTAATTTTTGGTTTTCATTAACAAGTTTAAACGTTTTCTTCAACCCTTAAATATTCTGGTTTTTGGGATTTTATAGTTATGAACTTTTATTTTTGTGCATCTCGAGTTATTGTCAATTAAGGTAAAAAGGCTGATTCGTATTTTTAATTCACTCGATTTGAAAGAATGTAATCAGTTATTACACCCTTGTTTTTGAAAATATACTGTGAAGTAAGTAAGTACACAAAGTTTGAGTGATACCCTGTTCTGATATCCAGATCTAATAATAGAGCTGGTCTGATAAGCAGATCTATTAATAGAGCTAATCTGATAACCAGTTCTATTAATAGACCTGGTCTTATAACCAGATAGATAGAGCTGGTAAGTTCATTACCTGTAAAATAAAAGATTCGACGGCTAAATGGGTAGGCTACTACTAGAGCTATGAAATGAGAAACGTAAAATGAGCAA
This sequence comes from Drosophila auraria, assembly GCA_008042615.1. Taxonomy (NCBI): domain Eukaryota; kingdom Metazoa; phylum Arthropoda; class Insecta; order Diptera; family Drosophilidae; genus Drosophila; species Drosophila auraria. The sequence goes on along the minus strand of VNJW01000889.1, from coordinate 3,642 downwards.
ATTTTTTTTTGTGTAAAACTGTAACAAATCTTAAAAAAAAAATAAAACATATCCATAGAAAAAGAAATTAAAGTTGAAAGTACAGTTGAGTTTTATTTTGAGCGAAAAAAATAAAAATCATTAATAATTATTATATATGATTTTTTTTATCAAAAATAATAATTATGGTCTAAGTTTTAAAAATTCACTTAAATATAATGATTATCGATAATTTAAAAGTAAAAATTCAAAATTTAATCATTATGATGTAATTTTATTTTCAAACTTATAATGATTACGGTCCCTGCAAATTATAGAGTAAGTTAGTATATATTTACGTGTTTATATTCAAATGAGATTATAATCATTATGCCCGTTGACAAGTTTGGACATTATATAAGTGATAAGCAGAATTCTAACCACTTAAAACAATATGAAAAAACTATTTCAGGACTATTCATAGATACTGATGGGAACTTTAGTATACAACGAAAACGAATAAAGAATGGTGTCAATCCAAAAGAAAACTCAGATGTAGTAATTAAAGAATACGTTGACAGATCCAAAAAAATTTTAGAGATTCAATGTTGAATGAAATAGTTGTTACAGCACCTGATTAGACAGACTTGAGGTAGTTGTCTCAAGCATTATCTACAAATTTACTTGTTCTAAATAATTTCGGTGTATTGAGAAAATCACTATAATAAAGTATTGCCAAGCCATAGCCTATATTTTTTATTATTATTTGTTGTATATATTTATTTAATTATTTTATTATTGTTATTTTTTTTTTTGTTTTTTAAAAATAAATATGAGTAGACGGGGAATTTCTAATGAATTACACGCTAATTCACTTAAACATTTTACACGACGTAGAGTAATTACAAAGGGAATCAATGACTTAATGCAAGCCCACTTGGCTGAAATGGGGAAGTATGCGCTATCAAATAATGGATATCGCTACCTATTAACAGTAATAGACACATTCTGAAAATTTGCTTGGGGGGAAGCTATAAAATCTAAAAAGGCACAAAGACGTTGCTCTCGCGATGGATAGAATATTAAAATAAGGTAGTGGTGTTCCTCAACATATACAAACTGATGATGAAAGTGAGTTTCTTAATTTTTTTTAATGGGTTAATGAAACGAAATGGAATCAACCACTATTCAACATTTACCACTCTAAATTCGTCATTTGTTGAACGATTCAATAGATCATTAAAAGAACTCATGTGAAAAGAGTTTTCTTACAATAAGACTAATAAATGGATTCATATGTACAAAAAGTTAATTAATTTTTACAACAACAGACTACACCGAACAATTAAAATGGCTCCCTCCAATGTTAACAGTGAAAATAAGAATCATATCTTGAAAACCGTCTATAATAATATTCAAATTTTTACTGGTAGCAAACTGAAAATTGGAGATAATGTTCGAATCAGTAAATTCAAGCACGTGTCTGAAAAGGGCTATACTCCTAATTCGACAACTGAAATTCTTAGAATAATCAAAATACAGAATACTTATCCAACAACAATCTTACTGGAAGATTTAAACGGGAATCCAATCTATAAACGAAAAGTGAAAAAAAAAAAAATTTTTCACCCACATATCTAGTTGAAAAAGTACTAAAAACGAAAAGGAAATAAGGCTCATGTACAATGGTTGAGTTTTTCCAAATCCGATGATACTTTGATGGATAAATCTGAAATTTCGTAATTAAATAAGTAATTTCATTTTTTTTATTTAACATAACAACTTTGTTCTTGAATAAGCTTTAATTTATTCAATCATCTTATAAGTAAACATTTTTAATACATTTTAAAATAAAAAATTATATTAAAAAGTTAAAATTATCGTCCTTTTTTTTACAAACACAATTTTTTAGCATGTAATGCATAATTAATTCCCCCGTATAAATGTCGAGCGCACTTTCATAAATTCTAATTTTCTCTTAATTGAATTAATCTTGCTGACTGTACTTTGAGTACCCGTTAAGTTTTCCAACTCAATCATTTGGCTGTTCCAAACTTTTGATTGTGCTTCTAGACTGGTCAATGAACACTCAATCTCATTGCAAGAGTTGAAACTCCATCTTCACATAATTTTCTCTTATCATCTTTGTTATCTAATGTGACTGTCGGGTCACGCAGCCGCAGCAGCTAACTAACTTAATTCGGTCTCTTATATTAATTGCATCGCGAAAAGCTCTCTCTATCTAGCTCTCTCGTTTTTTGTGTTCTTGCATTTTTGGGCCCAGCATTCGGCTGGCTGTCCCTTTGTAAAAGTAGTTCGAATTCTGATCTCGACATTAAATGCACTCTCGTCTCGCCTGCTGTACTCTATCGCTAATAAATCGTTAATAAGCATAAAGGAAGCTGAAGCTCGCATTTTTTAATTTAACTATAACTAATAAAAAAGCTTATTAGTTCAACATTGGTGACCCCGACGTGATTTGTACATAAATAATACCAAGTGCAAATCATATAAGTCTATAGTCCGCCGCGGTGCATTGGCGGAGCAACAATCATAAGGCCTTAAATGCAGTGAGCGCTATAAATAAATAGCAGTTGGTGATTGCGGAAATTTACATATAAGGCGCACATTCAGCTTTACATAGAAGCGTACATAGCCAAGTAACGGGCTGCTATTCCCTCGTTTGCTTTGCGCTCATCTTCCCGCTGAATCCGAATTTCGGGCATTTCGTCTGCTGTTGTTGTTGTTGCCATGGCTACGGGAACTTTTGGAGATGTTACTGCTGATGCAAACAGGGCTATATTTTTAAAGCGCAAGGCAACGGCTTTATTTAATAGAGTGGAGCGCTTAGTGGATTCCCTATCAAGTGCGGCGTTAACTTCATGCGACGAATCCGGTCTTCATGTGAGGTTGGAGTTGATTGATGGGCTTCAAGAGTCATTTAAAAAGGTGCTCGGTGAGCTCGAAGAATTGGATTTCGAGGAAATTGAAAGTGATTTAAGTGAGAAATTTGATGACATTCTCGTAATTCTGAAGTCATCGGTTCGATCCGAAATTTCAAAGCGCTCCTCACAGCTTCTTTCGCATTCAACTTTTGCTGACGGCATCACTCCGGGAGTTTTCGGCCCCCAGCAGCGTCAGCCTCGACATAGGGCAGCATTGCTGCCCCCACTGGAGCTTCCAAAATTCGCTGGAGGTTATGCAAATTGGTCTGACTTTTATTCTATGTTTACCACGATCATAGATAGTCATCACCAACGTAGAAAAGCTGCAGCATCTACGATCGTGCCTGAGGGACTCAGCATTGGAAACTATTCGCTCATTTTAAATTTCGGATGGCAACTACGCAATTGCTTTAGATTTGCTGCAAAATAGATTTGATAATCGACGTTTGGTTTTTCAGGCACACATTACTGAGATCCTGGGACTTAAGGCGGTGCAGAGTGGTTCCGTTTCGACACTTCGGGAGCTGTCCGATAAATTCAACGCTCATATTCGTGCTCTCAAAGGACTGGGCACGACGGAACAAATCGCAGGATGCATCATCGTCCAAGTCCTGTTCCAAAAGTTGGATCCGGCCAGTCAGGCAAAGTGAGAAGAGCGTTTAGAGGACCCTGCCTTCGTCAATTTAATTCCTACGTGGGAGTCAATGGCATCATTTCTGGAGCAGCGATGCAGGACGTT
>VNJW01000885.1:0-10341 GCA_008042615.1 Drosophila auraria | reverse complement strand
AAGATCGAAGAGGGAGGGCTCTTCACGACGCCATAACAAGCTCCTCAGCCCAAGTCCTTGCAACAGGAAGGCCTACTTGGTACCCGCCGCGTGCAGGAGTCACCCCGTCCTGCATTGACTTTTTTGTGTACAAGTCAATCCCTAGCAATCTACTTAACATTAGAGAGGACCAGGACTTTTGCTCGGATCATCTGCCGCTGATAGCAACCGTATTTGTCTTTCCAACCACGATGCCGCCAGAGCCAGCCTCTTAAAACCTGGCTCATGACTTCCGGTGTTTAGGGAGTCCTTGGCAAGCTCCCTGGGTGCTTAACACAACTTTAAGCACGGAGGAAGATGTAGACACTGCGATTAGCACACTGCTTGCTAAAATAGGAGAAGCTTCCGTAGCTGCTGCCCCAACCAGACCATCAAACCCTCACCTGGTAAGACATCGGAGCGAACTCTCGGATGAACTTGAGGGTCTGCTGCTACTCAAGAAAAGACTCAGACGTGAGTTTATCCGCACGAATGACCTTAGGATAGATAGGTTCCGTAGGATCTCCTCCAGTGAGGAAGAAGCTATCGCTATTTAAAGCTGAAGCAACATGCCGGTTATTGGAGAACGCGACAGCTGATGCAAGCTCCAACTTCGATCTCTGGAAGCTTACCGGTGCATACAAGAGGCAAGCTACGCCTAAGTATCCTCTAAAGAAGGCAGATGGCACATGATCAAAATCCACTCTGGACCGTGTAGAAACCTTTGCTGAAGACCTGGAGAGCAGGTTTACTCCGTTTAGCACTTCCTCTGCTAGTAGAGTGCAGCTTGTGACAGAAACTCTCGTCAGGACGCATCAGATAGAGCTCCCAGTGGCACCTGTAACCTTGCCGGAGGTTAAAAAGGATATTGGGGGATTGAAACTCAAAAAGGCACCGGGAGAAGACTCGATCGATAACCGAGTTACAAAAGCCCTGCCTCTCAGAGCACTGTTGTACCTCGTGCTTACTTTTAATTCTGCCCTGAGACTCGGTTACTATCCTAAGGCCTGGAGAACCGCTAGGTTAGTCATGGTCCTGAAACCTGGCAAACCCCCGGAAGACCTCAATAGCTACCGCCCCATCAGTCTCTTGACCACCTTTGGCAAGCTGTTTGAACGCTGCATTCTAAGAAGAGTACTGCAGGCACCGATGGTAAAGCGTGCCATCCCAAACTTCCAGTTTGGTTTTGGGCTCAGACATAGCAACGGGACGGAATTCATACTGGATGGTTTACATAAGAAGCAGTATGTCGTTGCTGCATACCTGGATATACAGCAAGCGTTCGACAGGGTGTGGCACGACGGCCTTCTATCCAAACTGAAGTCACTGCTCAATCCACAGCTGTATGAAACGATCAAGTCGTTCCTGTCTGACAGGATGTTCAGAGTGATCCAGTATGGAACGATGTCTACTGAAAGGCGGATCAGAGCAGGTGTACCACAGCGTAGTGTTCTTGGACCTGCACTGCCTCCAGTACACTCTCAGAACCTTATGGTGGCTATTTTTGCGGACGACACAGCGGCAGTGTGCAGATCCTCTTGTATATACACTGCCACTGACAGGTTCCATTCATACCTTAAGACATTTGAAAACTGGGCCTGTCGATGGAACATATCTGTTTATCCTTCAAAGTGTGCAGTTGTAACCCACACACTTAGAAAGGACACATGCCCAGGATTATTCCTACACGGAGAGCTCCTGGACCAGAAGAAATACTTGGGTTTGACCCTCGACACTAGACTAACACTAGCAAAGGTTGGCAAAAATCCTATAGCTGAACCCTCCACGAGGGTGCCAACTGGAAATGGTGCTCTAGTGTCCCTAGGGACGGTACCAGCTAAGATCTGGGATTTGCAGACTGGGGCGGAGATTTTTCCATAGCCATGCCATAGGCCTCTGCGATCTCTTATTATGGCTAAGGTGAAGGGCTGTATCAAGGTGTCCTGCGACCCGTGCCGATGATCAACCTGGCTGGGCGTCCTTCTTAAAACTAGCCCAGTCGCAAACGGAGCATCCGGATACCTGGCGCCCTCCGAATTAGATAGCCTTACCTCTTGCATTGCGGATCTCTGCGAGAGGTGGACCACCCTTTCTCTGCCACTCGTGGGAACAATTATGAACCAAGACAAAACTAATTACAAAAAGAAGACCGGAACTCCCATAAATCCGGCGAGAACCGAGGATCCTATCTCAAAGACAGAGGTGACCGCACCTACAGTCAACCCAACGGCAGTCACTGCTACTGGAGGAATGACAGAGCTCACTGGAGCTAAGGTCAACTCCACCCCGGCGAAACAGCAGCCAACTGGGCTAAATCGCCCCCTGGTTAGAGGCAAGGTGGTGACAGAAACCAACACTCCTGTCACCTCGAGCGACCAGCAAGGTGCTCTACAAGCGCACCTGCAGCTCAGTCAGGTGCAGGGGTGAAGGGAAGGTCTGCCGCAAGCAAGGCCAAGATGGACAGGTACGAGGAGAGGAAATCCGCCGCGGCCATCCTTAAAAGACAGGCGAGAAGTAACATTACAACCCCCACAGCGGAGTGGCTCAAGAAATTGGATTGGGCCTAGTCGGTGTTGCCCAATTTCGTACTGGAGAGACCGAAGGAGGACCCTACAAATCCTAAACGGCAACGCTCCCAGGAAAGTGCGGCTCAAAATGCCCCAAAGAAAATTCGCACACACATGCCAGTAGCGGCGAACAAAAGCTTCGCGGAAATGGCCAAGGACAAGATCCTTCTAGGAGTCCTGGATCAAGGCGACACGGAAGGTAGAATACCGAGGAACCAGTGGAAGTGGGTTGAGGCAGCACTGGCTGTACACTGCTTCGAGGTGCTGAAAGCGAACCCTGGACCCCCACCAATCTGCAAAGATGCAGGGTGGTATCAGGGTAACGTCAAGGTGATGGCGTGTGAAGGGGCTAGGTCGGCAGAGCTACTGAAAACAGCCGTATCTAGACTGGGTGAGGTCTACCCGGGTGCCAAGCTGGTCGCTGTTGACTGGAAGGACATTCCGAGTAGACCAAGAGCCGTTATATGGATCCCGGCCTCCTTTAAGGAGCCGGAGAAGATCCTCTCGATGCTGCAGAGATGCAACCCTAGCCTGCCGTCCTCCGACTGGAAGGTGGCAAAGGTGGAGGAGACGCAGGGCCCATTGCGTCAGGTTTTGATAATCCTAAATAAGGACTCAATCGCACCCATTGAGGCTATGCACGGAGAGCTAAACTTCGGTTTTAGCTCGGTGCGTATCCGGGTGTATAAGTCGGACACCAAACATAGGAACGAGCCTGGTGTTGAAGAGGTGCTGGCGACTGAGGCGGAGGAGCCAGGTAAAGAGGACGAGGATTGGGAGTCGGTGATATCCGACGCATCCTTTCTCCGGGGCTTCAGCAAGCTGGGTTATGGTGGTATCGACTCCATGAGTGAGGACCCCGAAGATGACCTGGACGCTGACGTGACGGTGATAGAGGCAAATCTGCTCGATGTCTCTAGCGGTCGTGCAGATAAACCTCACGACAGTCTAAGTGCATTTATGCTTTATAATTACAGCGATGCCGACACTACATCGATAAGTCTGGAGCTCCAAGACAGGTCGCTACGTGTAGTGTCAGCATACTTAGCGTACGACATAGTGGACCCGATACCGGGTCGCAAACTGAGGGAACTCGTTAAGGATTGCGAAGATCGTGGCACTGGCCTGTTGATCGGATACGACGCAAATGCCCACCACGAGATGTGGGGCAGTACCAACACAAATGAGAGGGGTGAGTTACTTTTTGAATACCTTCTCTCCACTTACCTACTTATCTGCAATAGGGGAAACGACCCCACTTTTGTAATCAAGGACAGGGAGGAGGTCATAGACCTTACCCTTACTTCAAACTGCATGTATGACCAGCTTATAGGGTGGAGCGTTTCTAAAGAACACTCCTTCTCAGATCACAAATATATTGACACAAGATTGTGTGCTCCCAACCCTGACCCAGTAACGTTCTGAAACCCCCGTAGAACAAACGGGCCAGCTTTTAAAAATAGACTGGCTAAAGCCCTTCCAGCTCCACCAGAGAAGATTCCTCCATCGGAGGAACATCTCACTCATCTCACGACAGTCTTCACTGAAGCCTGTAACAGTGCATATAAAGCATCATGTCCAATCAGCAAGCCGAGAGGCAAATGGAAACCACCCTGGTGTAATCAAGAAATAGACAAGCTGAGGGGGGAATGTAATAAACCCTTCAACAGAACAAAAAGACTAAGTTGTGAACAACATTGGTCTGAATATAAACACAGTCTAGCTCAATTCAAAAAGCTCATTAGGCAGGCAAAAAGAGAGGATTGGAGAAAATTCTGTTTGGGAATTAAATCCTTTTCGGAAGCTGCAGGATTACGAAAAGTATTCTCAAAGTCGTCCTCGAATCTGGGCTATCTCAAGAAAAAGGACGACTCGTGGACTTTCACGCATTTTCCAGGAAACACCTTAGGTCCCCAGACAAGCGACCCACAACCATACCACCCGGTTAGAGCATTGAATAGCATTATAACTGAATCCAACATCAAATGGGCTATAAATAGCTTCGCTTCCTACAAATCTCCAAGCCCGGATGGGATATTCCCGGCACAGTTGCAGCAAGGGGAAGATCTCGCTGTCCCTTGGCTTAAAGCCATCTTCACGAACATTATGGCGTTAGGCCAAATTCCCGATTCCTGGCTAACGTCCAAAGTAGTTTTTATACCCAAGGCCGGCAAAGCCTCACACACAACACCGAAGGATCTCAGGCCAATAAGCCTGTCCTCCTTCCTTCTAAAAACCTTGGAAAGATCGATAGGGCTACACCTGAGAACATCAATCAATCCCTCTCTGCTGTCTGAATCTCAGCACGCATACCGTAAAGGCAAATCGACAGAAACAGCACTTCACTCTGCCATATCTAGTATAGAAAAATCCCTGCAAAACAAGGAGTATACCCTAGCCGCCTTCTTGGACATAGAAGGAGCTTTCAATAACCAATGCAATGCTGAGCCTTGGAGTAGATGCTCAGTTGGTGAGATTAGTCACGCAGCTGCTCCTGAGCAGAAAAGTGACCTCTTCACTTGGAGCATCTACTCTGTGCAGGCACGTCAGCAGAGGTACTCCTCAAGGGGGGGTACTGACGAACCACCCAAATATATTGGCCAGAAGACTCACAGAACACAGAAGCAGACGAAGACTCAAAAGAACACATCCCATCGACCTACCACACAGAATTTTCTAAACCTCCACATAAACTAAAATACTCCACTAATTTTTAACCCATAACACTTTTCTACTCCTACACAATCTCTTTATTATCCATCGAACACCGACCTACACTATTGTAAAAGTTACTACATTACAGTAACAGTAAACAATATTACACTGTGTATATCAAAAGAGTAATAAATCACTCGAAAAAAAAAAAAAGCTTTCAAAATGAGAGCGTAAGCTTTGGTAGCTTCGTAGAGCACAAATAAACAAAAAGACAATTCCAATATTAGTGAAAAGTGCGCGTTGAACAGTGCGGTTGTGTTTCCCGGGTGCTCCATCGGGGACGAAGAAAAGAAGCTACATCTGCGAGGAAATGGACCTGTATTAGTGCGGTGGGCGCGACAAAGGGCCAGTTGTACTAACGGGTTCAGCCCGGCCGCACTGGACTCCGGTCCGCCGCTCCTTGAGCGTCCGGATGATGGCCAGCGTTTTTGGCGGCGCCACACATGGCCTATACGGGGCGCTGGTGATCAAGCCAGTGCTCGCTGATAAAGGCTGGCCGCTACAGGTTGCACTTGCTGACCGGCAATAAACCCTGTAGCCTACTGTTTCGGGCGGCTGCTCGAAGCTCCTGGCATGGCATCAGGATCGGGGAGTGAAACTCTCGCCTATCACACTGGAGGCTAATGTGGTGGTGAAGTCACAGAGTAGACCAATTGCCATCCCCTCCATGCTGCGGCACACCTCAAAACGGGGCTCTGGCGACCGAGCCGGGGCGGTATAACCCCAAAATGGGCGCCTGCGCGATCTGCGTGGTCGGCAGAAGAACAACACCTGGCAGGTATAAACTGCGTCGGCTTAGCCGGCTCCCAAAACCCAAATCGCGTCTGCGCCACATTGGTCGGCGGTTTGGTCTGCACCGGTCTGTACCGAATCGGTCAGCAGCTTCTATTACCTGAAACGCAAGCCTGGCAGCTGGGTCAATTTAGCTGTATCTTGAGGAATGTCTGGTAATAACATTATTACTCCAGGTGGGAACCACTCAGGTGGAAATCCACCCGCAGTCAGGGCAAGGATTCAGGAGGCCCTAATCACCATTCCACCCAACACCCAACACGCCTCTCCGGAAGCGACAAGTGCGGAAACAGAGCTGCTAGCCTTTCAGAAAGGCTCCCGGATGCAGCGGACACCCCCACAGGTGGCAAAAAGTCCCCCATTATGGAGGTAGCCACTGCCCCCGATAGGATTGCCGAAGGGGACAACGCCGGCAAAAGAATTAGGGATTCCCCGAGTCCATCCGGACCAGCTCACCCTACGAAAAGGGCCAAAGCCCCCCAGCCAGAGATAGTGGAGATGGGGGAAATACTCGACGACCTGCTCAGCAAGGTCAACGTGCATAAGGTCCGTAGCATAAGCCAGGGGATAAAGAACGCCTTTGCTAGGCTCAAGGAGCTCCAGCTGACGCTGTCGCGGCATCCTGGAAGGCAGTTGCCTGGCAGTAGGACTGCCGACAGCAGGAACGCGGCCCAAGCCTATTGCGAACAAGGCAGTACAGACCTCTGCGAGAGACCAGTCGCCGTCCCAATACCGATGGCCACCAACGCGCGAACCCAGGACCAAAGGGTACCAACGGAGACGGTCAGAGAAGAATCAGCAAGGGACGCAGGGCTAGGTCACGCCCCAATCAAACCAAAGCGGGTACCCAGGAGAGACGGAAGAGAGCGAGGAACGAGGCGTTAATTATAAGCCCGCCGTCCGACATGACCTACAGTCAAGTGCTAGGCTTAGTCCCGTGGGCACAGGACGCCAGGATGGAAGGGATCTGCGAGAGTGTCTCCAAAGTCAGGAAAACTGGCAAAGGAGAGCTCCTTCTGGAGATTAAACGATCCTCTTAAGTACAAGCGAGTGGCATTGGGGAGAAGATCGGCAGCGTACTGGGGAGCGGGGTCTCGATCCGCACCCTGACACAGCAGGCCTTGTTCCTGATCCGGGATTTGGACGAGCTCGTCACCAGGGAGGAATTAATGGAAGCGCTCACCAAGCCAAGCTCACCGCCGAATTCGGTGACCATTAAGGGCGTTCAAGCCCTCCCCTGAGGAGACCAGGTGCCCACTATCTCTGTCCCGGCTGGAGCAGCAGTACCAGTAGTAGGAAAGGTGAAAGTCTGCTGGACAAGGTGTGAGTCTCCTCCAAGGTGCTTCAGGTGCCTCGAAACGGGACGCATTGCTAGCGGATGTAGCAGCCCCACCGACACAGGTAAAGAGTGCTTTAGATGTGGCCAAAAAAGGGCACAAGGTGGCTGGGTGCAAGAACCCTGCGCGCTGCTTCAGGTGTACAGAAGCAAAGAGGAAGGACGCAAGCCACCAGGTCGGCAGCCGGTCTTGCCCCCTGGCGACGAAGTCCAAAGCGGAGCCTAAACGCAGCGCATTAAAGTGGTCCAAATCAAATTGAACCACTGCGTAGCAGCACAGGACCTGCTGTCCCAAACGATCCGCGAAAGATGCGTCGATGTCGCCTCGCTAAGCGAGCCCTACAGGGCAGCGGACAGCTCTGGAAAGGCCGCCTTGTGGTTATTTGGCAACGCAACGACCGGCTGACGAATATCCGCACGGATAGAAGCCTCGTGCGCGCCAAGGTAGGAGGCTGGTGGGTCTACAGCGTATACGTCGTCCCAAGCCTACCGTTTATAGGGTTCGGAGCCATTTTCGACCCAGCACTAATAGCGGGCGACTTAAATGCATGGGCGGTAGACTCGGGTAGTGCGCTTACAAACGCTTGAGGCAGAGTCCTTCTGGAATCGCTCTCCACACGGGAGGTTGCTCTCCTAAACACAGGACAGCAGAACACTTTTAGCCGTGCGTGGGCTGGATCAGTCGTTGATCTCACCTTCGCCAGTTGCTCCAAGGTAGGACAGTGCAGAGAGACGTATACACAGCCAGCGACCGCGCAGCGCTTTTAATCACGTTGGATGCGTGGCATACGCAACACTCAGCGCCTCCTCCCCCGGCGCGTAAGGGTTACAGAGTGGACTTCCTGGATATCCAGCCCTTCGCAACGAGGATGGATAGTTTGCAAGCGACTGGTAGTGCGGAGCAAATGGCTGAATATACCATGCGACAGCTCCAAGCAGTATGCGACGACTGCATTCCGTCTAGGACCGCCCATTCTAGACATCGCGTCCGGTGTACTGGTGAAATAGCAAAACTGCTGACGCAAGGAAGGAGTGCGTAAGGGCCAGGCGACTGTACCAGAAGTCGTATGGGACGAGCACATACCTGGAGAAGCGGGCCGCCTACCAACTGTGTCGTAGGACACTCAAGACGGCAATCCGGAGCAGCAAGACTAGATACTTTCTAGATCTTTGCGACACCGAGGACGCGTACAAGATGATTGTGAAGAGGATAAACCAGACTACCCAAAGCGCCCCCATGGAAACGGAAAGCCTCGAGAGGATCGTCGCGCACCTTTTTCCGAGGATAGAGAACCCCGAGCTAGCGGTACTGAGCAACTCCGACTCGCTCCCCGGACTTGAGCAAGTCACCGAAGCGAAGATGCTGGCTGTGGCAGCCAGGATAAAGATTAAGAAGGCCCCGGGACCTGACTGCGTTCCCAACAGGGCGCTAAAGCTAGCGATCTCTCTCAGACCGGACCTATTCGCGGAGCTGACTTTCCAAAGAGGTGGAAAACCCAGAGATTGGTGTTGCTGCCTAAGCCATCTTCATACAGACCCATTTGTCTGACAGCGGTAAGTCTTGGATTGTCTATATAGACCGCTGTGAAAAGGTCATGGAACGTAGGCCAGCGACGATAATCGCCCGGTAAAACTTCTGTGTCGCACGGAGGTAACTGGCAACCTGCTGGAGTGTAATTTGGAGAATTGCAGGAGTTGGGTTGTGCTGATTGAGGCGTTGCTCGCTCAATTTGCTCTTTGAGTTTTGCTGCACATGACTCGTAAACTGAGTAGCAGTAGTCATATTTTGCCTGGAGGACTGGCAAGGTTTCGATCGACCCCTCTACTGCTATTAGCTCCGAAAAAGCTTCATATGCTTGTTCAACTTTGTCCCATAGGGTTTGGATGTGATCTCGGCGAACTTAGAATGTGTAAAGAGACGGCGTGGACTGGCCAGGAATGTTGACCATCGCCTCGAGTTGGCTTACATAGTTACTAACGGCAATAAATTTATGTAGGTATTTAGTGTATAGGAACACTGGAATGTGTGGAATGTAACACTGGACGTTATGGACTAGAATGTGTGCAGCGTATATATTTATATTATATTTTATATTTATATTTTAGTTTCGGAATTAACTGAAGCAAATATTAATAAAATAATAGGCAATTTTTGTCCAAAATTACAAATTTTTAGGCAATAATATATTCTAGGCAATTTTTGTCCAAAATTAATTTTTTAAAATTTTTTTTTGCACCGCGATGCCTAACACTTAATTTTTAGAAAAATTTTTAGGCATCCCGTTTCCTAAAATTTAGGCAACCCAAAGCCTAAAAATTTAGCCTAAATTTTAGGTCTACAATTCCTAAAATGTATGGCCTAAAAATATGGCATTTTGGCAATACGACCCATTTGTTCAGTCCCAGCAATATGTATATGCAATAACAAAAGTAGCGATTATCAGGTCGAGCGCAAATACATATTATGCTGACATGAAGAAGTCGAATTGGGCACCGTTTCCCATTTCTGCATAGATCATAATACACAGTAACCCACATTTCTTCTACACACAATTTCGTTGACATAAGCATATTCTTTATACTTTGTTTAGCTATAAATACCGTTAAGTTTCCTCAATAAAATCAGTAACTGTTTTGACCACAATGCAAGCGTTACTCATTTGGCTGCATTCAACAGAGGCTGTCGCTGAGTCTTCAGACCCTCATGTGCACCATCTATAGTCCAACTGGTTCTAGTTGCGGCGACACAAGGCAGACAGTTAAAGTACTGTATGCCAGGCATCTTAGCCTACACACTAACATTTGGTGACCCCGACGGTCTAGGAAACATCCTAGATCCTTGAAGGATTTCAATCATCCTTTGGCTCAGAACTCAGATTTCTAGCCGTTCCTTATCACAGGAAGCATCCGACC
>VNJW01000883.1:0-14089 GCA_008042615.1 Drosophila auraria | reverse complement strand
TGTTATAGTAAAATAAAAATTTTGTTTTAGTTTATTTTTGATTTTACTTATTTAAGTGTTTGTTTAAATTTATTTTTCTTAAATTTTATATGTTGCTATTAACTGTTAGGTGCCGTTGGACTTATTGTTTTTTTTGTTTTTTCTTCTTCCACTTTTTGTTGGACAACCGAATTGGAATTATAATCCAAGTTGAAGGGTGTTGCGTAATTATTGTTCGAGAACTGAATTATAAAATTTAATTTATTTTTCACTCGAGGTTCTTTTTTGAGGATACTTTTTGTATCCTACCGACTGCGCCAGTTAAATGTTTGTATTTTTATGTGAGTCGAATTAATGTCCCGTCAGGGGACGCTAAGAATTAAATAAACGAGAGAAAATAAGTTTATGCCTTTATTTAATCGATCTCAGCTTAAGACTAATTTCTTATGACAAAGATTTTACTTGTGGTGCCCTTTTGTTTACATTAATTTGGGAGCGAGCTCTCCCGCTTGGGCTATGGGTTGTACATAATAATTTGAGAGTAAGAGAGAGTGGGTCTTAGTCATTTCAATAAGTGTTTACGTTATTGAGGAGCAGCATAGCCTGCTCCGGATGTGGAATGTTTACAATGGGTTTGCGTGGGATTGCCTACACTGCATATTCTTATTTTTTGTACATAGCTGAATATGTGAATATGTCACTGAATATGTGAATATGTCACTATATATATATATGCTTAATTCTACTTAACTTTGCAACAAATAAAACCTCAACTCCGGATCGAAAGCTCTCAACGATGGAATAACCGACCGAGGGTGAGTCAACGAGACATTTGCCCAATATTGTCTGATATATATATATATATGATCGTGCCCCATTATATTACACACACCATACCTTATACAATATTAGCTTTCAAAGATACACTTACATACATAAGTACACATTTAAATATTATTTACACTCATTCAGAATATCACTTGCTATACAAAACCACATTTCAATACACGTTCATGTCCAATACACTTTTGCCCAACCTATATAATAAACTTGTAATGCGAACTTGAACCAACAAAAAATGTATTGGTAGAAACCCACTAAAAGGGGGGCATTGGTACGAATGGATGACTGGGTCAAGAAAATGACATAACTTTTGGCGAACGACATGAACAACAGGGGATCGTATTGCACGGCCCGCGACGATCCAACGGCGCACTTAGTTTGCGAATGGGGAGGGAAAACGGCCAAAACATAGCCCGATTGTTTTTCACGATCAAGCATAAATCCGCTTGCGGGGCAATGTGGACAGAAAGACAGACAAACGAACGATTTCTTCTATTTTACAGGCACGTAAATAATTGTTCTGATTACGTTTGGAGAGGATAGTGGCGTCCAAAGAACCCACCCCAAATCCGGCGAGCTCAGCTGCACAAATCGTGTCTGCTATCCGGGCGGCCACCTTCTCAGCCCTATGTCCTCCAAGGACTGAGGCACAACGGCACCACCGAAGTAACATGCACTTTATATACTTTTGGCCAGCACCTCCGCATCTATAGCAGGACTCCAGCGTCGGTGTGGCCGAATCCCACGCATTTGAAGCATCTTCTCGGCTCCTTCTTCTGCCTTATGCGGAAGACGACCCACCCGCTTCTTATTTTGCCCTTTTCGAGCAGCCTCTGTGCATTCTCCGGCCTGAGTTTGATTGTCGCGGTTTGAGTTCCTCCGTATGCTTTGCGCATCCTGGGAGCTTCATCGCAGTCCTCGCCTGCAAAAAGCGCCAGAGTGACCTCTTCGCTTGTGGTCAACTTATCCAGGTCGCAATGTATCGTTTCCTGCATGACCGCAACCTCGGCTTTGCCGGAGATGACCGTGCGAATGGCAGCCTGGAGTTGCTGCGTGGACGGGTCGAGTGGCTTCTGCAGCCTGAGGAGTAGCCCACCGTTGGCCGTCCTTCGAATGCCTTGCACGCTGTCTTTGAGTCCTTGCAGGGTGGGCTCTGTTTTGACCATCTTCAGCATGTCCGCGTACGAGCCTTCGCTGCATTTGATCAGGATGGCATCTGCGCGTGATTTCCTGGGCATCGGGACGTGGGGGGATTGGTCCTGGTCCTTTGCTCCTGGTCCTCGTCATGCACTTTGCGCAGCGCAGAGACTGGATGTGACCGCTGGAGGTGACCGCTGCACCTTCTGCTTGTTCCGCCGAAAGTCATTCAGCAGCTCCTCTTCAGCTCTGGCCATCGCTAGTGCCTGAGTGACATCGTCCCGGCCTGCCGAAACTTTTGCCTTCTCCATTGCACCTACTCCTGAAGGGGGTCCCACGGTGCGCTAAGATGTCCCCCAGCAGATGCCTGATGAGAGTTATACCGCTCCGACTCGGTCTCCAGAGCCCCTTTGGAACTGGAGCCGCCGCAGCGGGGGGTTGGAATTTGGCCGGATCCTTGGCCTTCTGCTCGTTGCCTCCCTGGGATCAGGTACAAGAGTTGGGGAGAATGGGTGGCGCAGTAGTATCTGCAGGCCAAATTTGGAAATCAAATTGGCTTTGATTCCAAGTTGAATTCAATATTGGCGCCCTGCTAACCTAACCTAATTTGGGACTGTTAGGCGCGGCTGTTATCGAGCGCTGTTAAGCTCGCAGTTCGAGCGTTGCCCAACACTGCGGTCAGCAGATCGGTTGTTTTGCCCCGGTGAAAACGCGCGGGGAAAGTGTCGCTTGTGGAAACTAAGAGAGATGCGCCTGAGGCGAGAGAGTGGCGCTCGGTGGGCGCGGGAGTGGGTCCCCCCTTGCCCACAACCTATTTCTAGCTCCACCAATGCCAAAAAAGTGAAAAAGGCACCCGGAGAGCCTGCCCGAGCCGATCTTGGTACGTACCAGCGTCCCAAGGTGTCTCTCTTCCTGATGTGTTGCTTGCAGGAACCTGGACCACTTTTACTGGCCAAAACGGATAGAAACTGAGGAGAGCGAGGAAAACTCAACTTCACCCTTCGCTTCTTAGTCTTCTCTCCTGCTATGTGTGTGTATGTGTGTAGGTATTTGCTTTGGCTTTGTGCCGTGTGTGTGTGTGTGTGTAGGTGTGCGCTTGGCTTCATGCCGTGTGTGTGTGTATAAACTACTCTTAATCTACTATTTACACTAATACAAACTTATCCTACTATATACATTAATTTACGCTGCTGCTCTGGTTGTAACTTCGTCACAGCGCGAACAACCAAAGCCTTACGAGCAGCTGCAAACGGCAGCAAAGCCCAAACAAAACGTATGATTCATAAAGTCAAAGTGCCATGGTGGAACTTTGAGCTCCGACAGCTCAGGGACCAAAATCAGCTTTTGTGGTCCTCATCTAAAGCAATTATGAGTGACCTAAGCCTCATCAAGGACAAAAAAACAAACGCTCACTTTAAAAAGCTGTACTTTCGACCAAAGATAACTGCCTTGAAAAATGTACCTCCGGGATCTCCTACACCATTCAAATATATAAAATCTGACTCAGGTTCCTTAACTGGATCCTCCAATATTGCCGAAGAGTTTGCCCACTTTTGGTCTAAATACTCTTCCGACAGAAACTTTTCAGCAGAGTATTTGCTGGAAAAATCGGTACCTGTCCTACCTTACCCCTATCTTCCGGATTCCCTGTCTCCATTCTTAGATGAGAACTTCACCCTGCTCGAAATAGAAATAGAAAGCGCAAAAGGAAAAAGTCCCGGGGCCGATAGGGTATTGTACCCTATGCTCAAAATCTTACCATCCTCCCTGAAAAGCAAACTTCTGGAGATCTTCAATCAAATGTAGATAAATAATCGTAAAGAATCGATTCACAAAAAGTAGAATTGTTCCCAGCTCTAGTGCTAACCTAAAGAGATCGTGAAACAGGAGGATGAGCATCGTCATCTGCGCAACGGCCTCGTCAGTGTAGCCAAATTTGTGTCTATTGCGGACCAGCCGCAACCATGCGGTCTTAACCTCATTGTGGTCCTTCGCGCTGCTAGCCGCTATGCCACACAGCCTGCTTACATAACCTCAATCTCAGCTCGCCCAGTGAAAGCTGCCCCGAGGATCACGGATGGCCTTGTTTTCTGTCTGCCTGTTCCCTAGTCGCCAAGTGGTCATCTCTTCAAAAATATAGCTTTTTGGTCCGAGCGTCTGAAGCTACTCCGCGTTTTGAGTTCCTACGTCTGCGGGAACGCCTAAATTAATGCTGAGCGGAAAAGTTTCCAGTTTCGAGAGTTTGCTAGGTGCACCGAGCCATTTGACGATGACCAATAAGATTCGGTCTCCCAATAAAGTTAGATTCCCGAGCTTGGCCTGAGTTAACGTAGACAATAATTGTTTCTTTTGTAAATTTAAGTTCATATCTCTCAATATTAGAGGACAGAAAGAAGAAAATTAAATTACAAAAGAGTTTGGTCAGTTACATAGGCTGAACACTAAGAGACTATATGCTGTAGCGGTTGAGAGACTTTCCAGTGAAACTCCATCTGAATATAAACTCACTCTAGTCGAGAGAATGTCTTGCTTGATTTCTTTTGCAAATAATCCCAACGGAAGATCGATCTTCGTCGCTGAAGAAACCTGATTGTGAGTTACAAACACTATGTTAAGAGATTTCACTCGTATTCCTCAAGGTATTGCCAAAGTAAAAAAATAAAAATAAGCAAAAACAACACCCCCAAAGCCGACGAGCAAGGCCGGATTCTATAGCGTGCCCCGCCAGTACTCATTCTCTGGGTCACAGCACAGCAACCCGTCGTTACACGTTACAGTAATAATTATTTATTAATTAAACAGAAAGTGGCGCACAACTCGTGTGGCCCTTTGAGTACAGTAAACACTCGATAAGACTCATCGATAGACAGATTTGAAATCTTTTTCTATACCTCTTTAAAAATTCAGCATTTACTTTCATTATCACAAAAATTTTCTTCACAGCTCTTTAGCTGAAGAACAAGAACAGAAGAGAGGACTTCAGCTTTCTCCTGTGTCCCCATAAATGGTTTAAGTAAGAGGAATTTTTGCCTATAAAAAGCCGTGAGGTTACAAATATCAGTTGAAGGAAATTACAGAAAGAATCGATCTCAGGTTGATATTCTGGCCTTCTTCTGAACTACAACCTTGTTGCCTAACTTCACTTTGTAAATAAAAAGAATTTTCTACGAGTTCAAGCATTGGAATATAGAGATGCAAGTTGTTAGAAATAACTGCACTATCCACGAGTGACCAATAAAAAAAATTTTAATTTATTTTTGCCTCAGAGGGGTAGTTTACGCGAGAAGAACAGGAACACTAGAAAGTTAGTTTTCGAACAGCCCGTAGTCCGTTCAATTTCTGTAAGAAAATTTTACTCGCTCTCTACTGGGAATTTCTATTCCTAAAAACGGAAAATAGGAAGTCCACTTATTATTCCTACTATCTTTCATTTTCGAGAAAATTCAGAAAAAAAAGTTAATAATGCCTACGCCGCGGAGACATCAAGCAGCGAGTTTAGGTTAAATATAAATAGCTTAGAAACAAATCGTTAAGTTGTTACGAACTCAGTTCGTGGGTTATTTCGATTAAAAACTATTATTGTATCTTTTATTCTATATAGGGGAAAAATGGGATTAGACCGTTCACCAGACAGAGCTTTGCAGGAATGTCCAATGATGGTATGTCCAATATGCAAACAAGAAATTGAGGACGAAAAGGAAAAGTTCGAAACCATTTGCAAACTTTAAAAAGAGCGACTGCTGCCCGGTATGCCAAGCCATTTGCAGACCAGTAGCAGAGCCAAAGGGATTGTAACTCGATCGAAATCTAAAAGTCGTCAGACCGATGCTAGTTCAATACAGATGACGTTCCTAGTTACTCAGGAAATACGCGAGGTAGCAACAGCGACTCGAACACCACAGTTACAGCTATGACCCTCCTCGCGATAGATAGAAGGATGATTTCGATTCTAACAAAAAAAATGTCCGCATCTATACAGTCAGCGATATTGGAATGTGTTCAGAGAACGGTTTCAACTCCGGTAAAGCTAAATACCAATATGAAAAGTAGAGTCACTTCTCCACGATTAGATGAGGAAAGGAATGTAACGCGTTGTGAGTGCGAACAGATTCCCAGTTTACACCCGAACCGGCCAAATACAGATTTGCCTCTTTCGCCCTGAAGCACAGCTTTAGATAGCGGAGTAAGACCGGAAAAGGTAGTGCACATCCTGAACGGATGGAAAATTAAGTACACTGGATCTGGAGTGTCGATAGACGATTTCATTTACATGGTCGAATCTTTAACTTATAAAACGTTAAAGGAAAACTTCGCACTATTATATAGGAATGCTAGCGTTTTATTCGAGGGCGAAGCCAACGAATATTATTGGCGATATCACAAGGAGCTAATCAGGCATAGGAATCAAAAGCCCAATGAATCTTTTGATAGCTTCTATGATAGCGTGAACGTTTTAGTTGATCAATTAGAGATGCCTTGGCCCCCTCGGAAACTTGTCAGGATTCTCAAAATAAGCTTGCGTCCCGAGATACGTCATGAAATATTGAATGTCGAAGTTTCAACCGTTCAAGATTTGAGGGAAATTTGTCGAAGACTTGAAGCCTTCCTAGAAGATGTGGAACATTCGCATGGTTATGCTAGAGGAACTCCGTTCAGACGCGAAGTCTCTGAGTTATTCAATGAGGCCAGCTCTCAAAACGGTTCCGAGCTAGAATTGGACTAAGAGGTCAAAATCAGGGGCACCGATACCTTTCAGAAAAACGAGTGTTATGGCTGTGCATCTGCAAATACTTTCAAGCCAAACTGTAAGAGTTGACAAAAAAACTCAAAATTCGGCATTCCGAAGTCGCCATACAAACTGAAGACTCCGAATGCCGCTCGACACCAGTCAACAATGACCAACTGGGAGGGGAAGAATCATCATCCGCCTCACTTTTAATGCCAGACGTACCAACAACAGTGAGATTTCGTTATTACACTATAAAAGTAAGAAATTATCAGAAATGTTTATTCTTGAAACTAAATTTTGTCTTGAATCAGTATTGGTAAAGAGGAAGTCTCGAAATTCCAAAAGAATTAAAGAGTTTTGGCAAAAAGTTAAAAACTGTAGGCTTGGGTTACAATATATTTGTTCTATTCCTGTTGGAACTAAGGATCTTCGTCCCTTTTTATACCCTTGCAGAGGGTATACAAATTTTGTCATGATGTTTGCAACGCAGTGAAGGAGGCATCTCCGACCCCATAAAGTATATATATTCTTGATCAGCATCACCAGCTGAGTCGATCTAGTCTCTCAGTTTTTGAGCTATCGGGCTGAAATTTTCAGCATAGTCTTATTAGCACGCAGTATATATGTCGGAACGGCCAAAATCGGACCACTATATCTTATAGCTGCCATAGAAATGATGGCGAAATTAATGTAAAAAAAAATTTTAACTTCTCTGTTTTTCAACGAATATCTATAAATTTCGAGATATAGTCGTTTTTTATAGTTCTAGAATTACGGTTTTAATTTCATTAAGATCGGACAACTATACCATATAGCTGCCATAGAAGGGATCGGTCGATTTATATGAAAATGTAAAATTCTACATGTAAAATAATAATTTGACATTTTTTTTTCAACATTACCAAAATGGATTGATTTTCAATGATCTAATTGCAGACTGCAAGGGTATACAAACTTCGGTTTACCAAAGTTAGCTTTCTTTCTCGTTGTCTATTAGATTATTAGATCAAATAGAGTATGGATTGTTAGACTCTGGAGCAACAATAAGTTGTTTCGGAGTAAAGTTAGCAAAGGAGTTTCTGGAAGGAGATAAGACCTTTAGGCTGTTAAACGTTAGAGCCCCTACAGCCGATGGAAGTCCTCAAGAGATAGTAGGCAAGATAAAGATGGGGGTTGAATACGAGGACGACAAGAAGTGGTTAGAATTTTATATTATTATTTTTTTTACAAGGGCCATGTTGCACCGCGACCAGATGTTAGGTCTTTTGTGCCGGCCTGTAGGTTTAAGGTAGAGCCTCTACTCCTAGGCTCCTGATAAAGGAGAACACTTTGGCGGGGTCTACCTGTTCCCAAATCCTGTAGGGGGATAAGTTCACCTCCTAGTTGTTGAAGTCGACGTCTGATTAGCGAGGGGCATTCATAAAGAACATGTTCTGATGTTTCTGGCTCCAGCTCACAGAATCTGCATGTGTCGATTTCTGAAAGATTTAATTTCTTAAGGTGATACCTCAGGTTGCAGTGACCTGTTAGGTAGAGTGCGAATCTCACTCTTTTTTAGATTGATGATGCGACATCTGAGGGACAAAAATTGTTTGGCTTGTCTCAGCCCTGCACTGTCGGTCCAGTGACGACTTATCTCCTTTTCCTCCCATTTCACCCACTTGTGCAGCCAGCACCGGTGACCCTCCAGAAATATAAGCAGCTTGTGCAGCCAGCACCGGCACCCCTCCGATAATAGAAGCAGCCTGTGCAGCCAGCACCGCCGCCCCAACACCTTGAACCGACAGCGCTTCCAAGGGCGCATTAATTTTTTTTTCAATGCACTGCGTGCATAATTTTTTTTATTGCCCTACGATGCATATTTTTTTTATTAATTCTTGAAAATATATTGTAAATTTGAGCATTACAAAAGTTGCCCGATAAGAGTGTGGCCTGAAAACCATACAAAAACCCAGGCAGGAAACAATGTAAAAAAAAAAATTTATAAAATAAAGTAAAGTAAGTAAATTATTGATAACAGAATTAGTAAATCTGTTGAAAATTTTGAGTTAGTAGAAAATATTAAACATATAATATATGTATCACCCGCAAAAATGGGTCTAGTAGATGTAAAAGAAGTACACTCCACTGCCAACGTAAATTAAAAAGTAGCAGTAGAAAACCAAGATTTAACAATGATAACAACATTTTTGATAATAATAGTAATAATAATGATCCTAAGTCGATTGTTCAAAATTTATAAAGTACACAATAAGTGTCTGAAGAAAAAGTATTTGAGTAAAGCAAATGATCTGGATAAGATCTTAAAATAAAATTATCATATATACAATCATGTACACATATTTCAATATTAGAGAATAAAAGTAAAATTAAATAACAAATTAAACACAAAAACAAAACTTAAAAGAAAAAAAAATTATGAAAAGACTTCTTATAGGGCAGACATAAAACAGATATGGAATGGCAACAAATAAAACCAACCTTCAAGAAATTAAGAAAAGCTTTGATGGATCCAATAAATGTCTCTCACAAAATAGAAATATTCTCCTAGAAACTTTAAATAAACACGCAAAGATATTAGGAGACTGCTTTAATGAAGCAGGAATACTAATACATAACAACAGAGAAAAGCTAAATCAATCACACAGGTCATCAGTATCTACATTATTGGTAAAATTCATGTCAAATTTATTATCAGTCCAAAGCTGGTATAATCTAGATATATCGATACCGACAATCTTGAACACCCCTTCCACAGTGGGAACTAGTGAAGAACCAAATCCATTAGATCAGGAAGATTCAACAAAAGAAGACCAATCAAAAAGTAACACTGAACCAGAAGTTAAAAAAAAAGATCAACACCCGATCTTACCCGAACTAGACGAAGATAATTATTTATCAGAATCCGACACAAACTCCAGCATTGTCGAACGAAAACCAGCAATCATGACGCAACCTAATATTGAATTTATAAACAGAGCATCGAAGATTATACCGGGTTTCAGTGGTAAAGCTGAAAGCCTGCGTAGTTTCACAGATGCATTGGAAAATATAATATAAAAACAATTCAGGGTGCGCATGAAAACTTAGCTGTATCTTTAACAAAAACAAAACTAAATCGGCCAGCCAGGAATATAATCAGCAATGAAAATACAATAGATCAAATCATAATTAAACTTAAACCAAATGTAAAGGTGAGTTGATCGACAATATATCTGCACTATTATTAAATCTCTCCCAGAAAAACAAAACACCCAACGTGTATACTCAGGAGATAGAAAAGTTAGCTAAGTCCCTAGAAGGAGCATATATTAAAAAAGAATATAAGTTAAACACGATAGTTTTTATTATTTAAAAAAAAAAATATTTTGTAGGACACTTAGTCCGTATTTATATGCACAAAAATTGGAACTAAATTATGTTTCAGAATTGCCATATTTATACCCAATAATTTTGTCGCTACCTCTGCCAACGTCGGAGCACTTTTTGGGAGCTATTGACAAGCATAAGAGAGTTGAGTCGTGTGTAGTGGAGGAACCGAAAGTACAGGTAACGGTAGCTTTGTTAGTACCTTACAGATTTCAAGTAATGTTATGATTGATGAAAATTGTATTAAAGTAATGTTTCATGAAGTTAATGACGAATGCATGAAAAAAGAAATTGTGATGGGGCGTGAAATCTTGGCCCAGGGATATTCTGCAGCAATATCAAGTAAGGGTGTGGAGTTAGTTAAAGACAAAACAATTAACGTTTATGCTGTATCAGACAGTTATTTTAATTTTGATCAGCTAGAAACAGTATCGAATGGAGCAG
Organism: Drosophila auraria; assembly: GCA_008042615.1. Lineage (NCBI taxonomy): Eukaryota > Metazoa > Arthropoda > Insecta > Diptera > Drosophilidae > Drosophila > Drosophila auraria. The sequence continues at coordinate 3,588 of VNJW01000883.1, read as the reverse complement.
AGAAAAATCAATAAATACAGTTATTGAAAAAGTACTCAAAGTTATTTATTTGGGAACTGAACAGAACAAGGTTATTGAAAAGCGTGTAGAACTTATGGCTATTACTGAAAGTTGGATTCAAGCAGAACAGCAGCGCGATCAGGACATTTCAAGTACAATTAGAAAACAGAATGATGGTGAATTATCGGTAGAAATTGCTAAAACTTATGAGATGAGGGCAAATGTGTTATACAGGAAAATTCAAAGACATTGCATAACTCGTTGTCTGCCAGTTATACCTCGAGCTTTCAGGTGGTCAATTATCAATCAGGTTCATGAGTCTATTTTGCATTTGGGCTGGGAAAAGACACTTGACAAGGTGTATGAGCATAATTGGTTTGTATTAAATTCGAAGTACGTTCGAAAATTTGTTGATAACTGTATTGCCTGCAGAGTGACGAAATCGGCTTCGGGAAAGTTCAAGCTAAGTTACATTCAATCCCAAAAGTCAGCATACCGTGGCACACGTTGCATATTGACATCACAGGAAAATTAAGTGGCAAGAATGACCGTAAGGAGTACATCATAGGTCAGGTAGACGGCTTTACCAAATATGTTCAGACGCTTTAAAATCTTCGACTGCGTTGTTCGGTGTGCCTAACCGCTTAGTGGCTGATCAGGGCAGAAGTTTTACTGGAATAATATTTTTTAAGTTCTGTGCGTCCCAGAAAATGCTGCTTAATTTAATTGCAACTGGTGCAAGTCGCGCCAACGTACAGGGTGAAAAGTAATGATCTAAAAAATATGTTGACTGTTGTTGAATCTAGTGATCAAGCATGGGAGGAATCTTTAGGAGAAATACAGCTGTAATTGAATTGTACCAGTAATTGAGTTACGAATTCTAGTCTCTAGAGCTATTAATTGGAAAATGCTCACGACCACTGGGTTTGGTGCCAATTTCTGACGAGGAATGTGAGTTTAATTTAAATAAACAAAGAGCAGAAGCTATAAAGAATATGGAAAGCGCAGCGGAATATGACAAACAAGATTCGACAAAAGCTTCAGTTGTCAAGTTGTGCTTCTCAAGAAGCAAGTTTGCCACAGTAATCTAAGTTAGATCCGAAGTTTCGTGGACCTTTCGTTGTCACAGAAGTGTTGGACAGCGATCGATACAAACTAAAGTCTTTAACGAGAAAGAGGCAGTACAAATATCCCCACGAGAGTTTACGTAGAATTCCAGAAGGGCAGGAACCAAGCGAGCTAGATATTGATGACGCGGTCGAGGACCGAGAAGACGAATGTGACATTGATGCGGATGAAACAGGCCGTGAAGACTAGTGTGACACTAGCAATGCGGATGAAACAGACCGCTAAAGACCAGTGTGCTACTGGCAGAGGAGTTCTGGCTAGTGTGGAACTAGCTTGTGTTGACGATAAGTGTGGCTCTGGCAAAGGAGTTGTGGCTGGTGGCACTGGTGTATGCTACGTGACGGTACCTGGTCCTAAGGTTAAGAAAATTTATTTTTTGTAACTAAGATGTTAGATCGTATAAAGAAACAAAAAATTTTAATTAGGAGTAAGCAAACTTTGTTAAATAAATATGAAAGCAAACGTTGTTGGAGAATCGTTATCCTTTGGATTGCACGAGGACGTGAAAGCTGTAAGTATGGCCGTGGTGGAGAAAGACTTTTTTTTCTGTTGTAGAACATGAGAATTTGTAAGTGGTCAGAATGACCGAGTCGGAGAAAGTAGTCTCTTTTGCATTACACGAGGACGTGTAAGTAGTCAATATGGCCGTGTCGGAGAGTATGTATTACATGTTATTTAAATTGTGCGCCTAAATAGGCTATGGGTTACCACGGACAGTTCGGGTAAAGTGGGATACAGTTTGTGAAACTATATCGAGTGTGGCTCCGTGAGCGTTATCAGGATTACGATACTGTTGAGGACAGTTGATGACTTGGCAGGAAGTGCGGACTTCCATCCCTTTTGTGAAAAAACTTTGAAGCGACAACAAGGCGGCTTAGACTCGCTACACTAATCCTACAATTAGAGTCCAATCCCTTATACTTTGGCATAAAGAGGCTGACAAAACCTCGGAAGACCCTTCACCGACCCGGGGAGGAACTAATTCATATTAACACATATTCATATAAATCAGTCGATCGCTTCTATGGCAGCTATATGATATAGTTCTCCGATATTAATGAAATTAAAACCGTAATTCTAGAACAGTAAAAAACATATCTCAAAATTTTCCGATCATTCCTATGGCAGCTATAAGATATAGTGGTCCGATTCCACATATATAGTAACTGCAACAGGAAGAAGACTATGTGCAAAGTTTCATTCAGATAGCTCAAAAACTGAGAGACTGACATACATACAGACGGACATGGCTAGATCGAGTCTGCGCGTTATTCTGGCGGCGCTCTGCCGCGACACCGACTCTGTTACCCTGTGGTGTGCACACAAATTGTAAGAGAGGCTGCAAATAAAGCAAACGTCTACATTTGTTGAGTTGATATTTCAAACTGATTTTTATTTTTAATAAGTCCTAGCTTAGGTAGCTAACAAGAAATCTTATGTCTAGTTTTATCTTCTAGACCCACGGGTCTCATAATCTTATCTCTAACAAGACCAACGCTGTCCCTCTAGCTGGGAAGCCGTTCTCAAGTGCAAGCGGGGATTTTCCGCTGAAAGATAAACATACATATGTAGTTGCTGTACAAATATTTAAGGGATGAACCCAAGCCACAATTAGAGATAAATTTCTCGATTCCTAGTGGCGTTTATATTTAAATCTATGCAGACACATGCTATCAGTACAGTGCTGCAACGGTTTGCTGGTTACATAGAATTCTTATATATATATACGTGTTCATGTGTGAACATTCTGCCAAGGGCCAGCAAGATTAGGCGCACGTTTTACATTTACGTCGCAAACATTATTTATAATGGATTTAACTTTAATATGTATATTCTTTATTTTTAATTTTTATTTTTCAATGGCTTATAATACATATATTTGTTCTTAAAACAACGATATAGTGGACTGTATTTATTATTAATTTTTTATATTTTTGTTTATTCTCAATTGTTAACATTTATATGACTGGCAATGGACCGGCAAAGGTTATTGCGTCTAGTCTTTGTCTAACAGCACATTTTCGTACAAAATATATTCTTAAAATAATCATAATTACTAACGCAATCATTAATCCAGCATGTCCGGAAATATGATGGAAATGCATCTTTCAAGTTGTAATGATGTTCTTCCATGTATTTCATTTCATTATTTAATCGTTCAATTTCAACAGTATGATTGAATGTTGTTAGTTTTAGCGGATCCCAAATAATCTTCGGAACTTCATTAATATCTCCTATATATGATGTTGATATCGTTTCCTCGCTTTCAGATTGGATATTATGATGGGCAACTAAGATCTTATCGTCGGTCCGTGCCGTACAATATGGCGCAATACTTAACACCCCCTGCTGAGGCACGTCAAACAACTGTATTTGAGAGCCAGTACATTGCAGTCTGACTTTGGTATTGATAGGAACTTTAAACAACCAACTACTTTTCCTTTCCAGCTCTACCCAGTA
>VNJW01000863.1:0-24280 GCA_008042615.1 Drosophila auraria | reverse complement strand
TGAATTAAAAAAAAAAAAAAAAAAAAAAAACACAACCCAGAGCATCGGCACAAATCCAAAGAAGGTATCGTCCATAGCAGAACTCAAGCCACCAGCAAACGTCAAAGAACTGCGCCAGTACCTAGGAGTAGCCTCTTGATACCGCCGATTTTTGTCCAAGGCTTCGCCACATTAGTGCAGCCATTGAACGCCCTCCTGCGCAAAAAGACAAAATGGGAGTGGACAGAGGCACATCAACAAGCGTTCGAGGCAGACCAAATCCTGGCGTGTCCAGACAAAAACATTCATCCTACAGACAGACGCCAGCGACCACAGGCTTCGAGCGATTCTAACGCAGCGTTTGAATCAAGGCGAAAGGGTAATATTGTACTCTAGCCGATCACTCAACGGAGCCGAAAAGAACTACTCCGCAACAGAAAAGGAATATTTATCGATTGTGTGGGCAGTTAAAAAGCAGAAACCTTACCTGGAGGACTACCACTACCAGAACCCTCTAAAGTACATAGACTACATTGTGGAAGCAGGCAAGCTGCACAGGAAGCTATGCGTTCGAGCCGGGCTAAGACGAAGAGTCATGGGGAGAACCAAAACACGGCGACGGCGGGACAAATGGGTAGCCGGAAGACGATCGCGAGGATAGCGCGGTGAAAAGGTACGTGCAGAGCTGCGAGATATGCTTAAAATATAAGCCCAGCCATCTTCAAGCAGCAGAGAAAATGCTTTCGCAGATTCCTTGGAAACATTGGCCACGGTCTGTGCGTACTTTTGGGCCACTGCCCAGGTTAAAGCATGGCAACACAATGCTACTAGTGCTCATAAACCGATTCCCGTCGCGAAGCACCACCTCGGAAAGTCTGAGGAAAACAATTCGGGAAAGGATACTGGCGAGGTACGGAGTACCGAAGCTCATAATTAACGGAGTGCAGTTTACGAGCAGGGCATTCAAACACTTCCTGGAGGAGCTAGGAGTATGACACCAGTTCACGGCGCCGTACACACTGCAGGAGAATCCCACGGAGAGAGCAAATCGAGCGGTCAAGACTATGATGGCGCAGTTCGCAGGTACTGACCAAAGGACACAGGGCAGGGAGCCACGACACTACATTCTCCGCAAAAGGCCATGAAAAAAGGAGCGCCATAAAATAATAAATAAATAAAATAAAAAAACGGCGAACATCAGCGAACTAGAACCGATCGCTGTTTTTCGACAATGTAAATATCTATATGCACGATTTATCCTCGATAATCCGGGATAGGGGTCTGTTGGATTTCTCCTTTTCTCTGGGCCTTCGTCGCTATGAATTGTTGCTGAGGAGCTGAGCGAATTAATTTCCGCAAGAGCGCGAAACAACGCATCTGCTTCTACATTAGCTACTCTTAGGTTGTATCTGATCTCGTGATTATACTCGCCAATTAGGTCTCTCCAGCGTTTTAGTTTTGGGTTATGGTTATTTACGTTATTAGAAAAACTGAGGGGCTGGTGATCCGTGTACATTACCACTTTTGAATACCCGTAAAGGTAAAGTATTAAACTTTGGAGTGCCTCTCTTTCATTAGTTTCGTAGTTCTCTTCGGGTTTTGACAGGGTGCGCGATATGAACGTTATTGGTCTATGATTTTGTTTCAAAACTGCACCTATTGCATAGCTTGAAGCGTAAGTAGTCAGCTAGAATTCTATTCCGAAGTCTGGATAGGCAAGGGTTACGTCTTTGGAGACGAGCGTATATTTAAGTTCCTCGAATGCTGTTATTGCGTTTTTGCCCAAGTTAATAGAAGTTCCGTTTGACTTGGTTTTTGATACAAGGCATTCTTCACCTTTTAAAAGGAAGGTTCTTCTATTTTCACGTAGTCCTTTATAAACCGCCTATAATAACCTGTCATGCCCAGAAAGGAACGGAGAGCTCTTTGAAAGATGGATGGGGAATTTTTTAAACCGATTGGAAGTCTGGTGAACTCATATTTTCCACCATTTACTGCAAATGCAGATTTTTCTATGTTCGTGTCTTTCAGTGGTATTTTGTAAAAACCACTCTTAAGATCTAATACCGAAAAATATTTGTTGTCCTTAGGCTACGCAATAATTTCGCCAATTTCGGGAATAGGGTACCGATCTGATAGATAGTAGCTTCGTTAAGCTTCCTATAATCGATTACTAGTCTGTACTTTTTTTCCTCAGGCTGACCACACTTTTCGGGACTACCCAGACTGGTGCGTTATATGGTGATCTTGAAGGTCTGATAATGCTGTCTTTTAGCATCTCATTTATTTGGTCTTCTACTTCCTGCCTTAACGATGTTGGGTACGGGTAATGTTTTCCGTAGACCGGAGAAACGGACGAAGTTCTGTTTCAACTACTACTTTAGTCTAGGTTTTGTACGATGGTTTTTATAATTATTTTTTTTTATGATTCAATCAAATGACTGACTTGTAGTCCGATTGTGTTTACCGCTTCTGTAGCTAATTGATAAATTTTAATTTTCTGTTTATTTCCAAAATTAATGTATCGTTCCTGACGTCTATAATTGCTCCTAAGCTCTTCATTGTGTCGTTGCCTAGGAAGGCCAAGAAAGGTCTTTAATTTGTCTAGTAAAAAAAAATTTCATGGGCGTATCCGAAAGGTTAGGGAGTTTAAGTATTGAACTGGTTTACCACGTTCAGTAGTTATACCAGGCGCAGTAGGACCACATGACTTAATGGAACAACAAGGTTTAATAGGGCTGCAAGGACCAGAAGGTACAACATCTCTTGACGGAATCGGACACGGGTCAGAAATTCCTTCCACTTCTCTCAGCAACTCTGTTTGCCTACTAAGCGCATCTACATGGGTCAGGTTTGACCCGGGCCTATGGGCTATCGAATAGTTGAAACTTTCCAACTCAAGGGACCAACGGGCAATACGGGGACTTATAGATTTTTTACTCAAGGTTTGAACCAAGGAAGTGCAGTCGGTTACTATCAAAAAAGGTTTGTGCTCCAAGTATATTCAGAAACGGTGCAGGGCGTATATGACTGCCATGGTTTCTCGTGGCATTTCTCAAGTAGAAGAAAACGGGGTATAGTTTCTTATCCGGTTGTCGCTGCATCAAAACAGCCCCAAACCTGTTGGAACTTGCATCAGTGTGCAATTCGGTTTCATAATGAGGGTTAAAAATTGACAGGACGGGAGGACTCGATAATGCTGTCCTTAGCTGGAGAAATGCTTTCTTTTCGAGATCCGACATAAAAAATGGAACCCCTTTTCTAAGAAGGTCGGTCAAAGGCTTTGCTATACGTGAAAAATTTCGAACGAACTTTCTAAAATAAGAAAGCAAACCGAGACAGGAATGTAACGACTTGCTATTAAGTGGCTCCGGATATTGTTTTATAGCAGTTAAGTGTGTATCGTTAGGCAAAATTCCTTGAACACTAACACCGTAGCCTAAGTAATCTATTCGCTTCCGCAGAAAACTACTTTTTTTTTAATTTATCTCAAGGATAAACTCAACGAGTCGATCTAACAATCTAGCTAATATCTTTTTACGCTCTTTAACGGAATATGATGCTAAAATGATATCATCCATATAAGCAACGATCTGTCGGTTTTTTACAAGGTCTCTCAAGGCGTCGGAAATAAATCTTTGGAAAGCAGCGGGACCATTCTTGAGCCCAAAAGGCATCCTTAAGTATTCAAACTGCCCATCCGAAGTCACGAAGGCGGTATATTTAAAAGATTCTGCTTCAACACCTATGTTGTGAAAGTCACTTTTTAGAGAAGACGGACTTACCCTCAAGGTAATCTAAACCATTTTGGATAAGGGGTAACGAAAAATTATCTCAGCAGTCTTCTTATTCAATCCACGGTAATCAACACTCATTCTTACGTTTCCATATTTTTTCCTAACTAAAACCACGGCTGAGATATATGGCGAATCATTAGGTCGCATGATTCTATTGGCTAAAATATCATTAACGGTTTCGGAAAGTATTTCTCTCTCACGATATGACCACCTTCTAGGGGCGCAATAAAATGGTGTAGAATCAGAAAGACGAATGCACATTTTATATCTTGGCACACTATAACTCTTAGAAAACCTATCAATATACTGATTGTATATTATCTCACGACACTCTCGCATTGAAGCACCACTAAACTCACTGCCTACCTCAACCATGTCATCAATTCGCGAAATCCTGCATCCATTCCAGAAAGATCTGAGGCTTCGACGGGGTTGCAATTGCGTTTACACATAAATGCTTTTCTTTGCTTTTCATTATGTTGTTATACCCTTGCAGAGGGTATAATAATTTTGTCATGATGTTTGCAACGCAGTGAAGGAGGCATCTCCGACCCCATAAAGTATATATATTCTTGATCAGCATCACCAGCTAAGTCGATCTAGCCATGTCCTTCTGTCTGTCCGTCTGTCCGTCTGTCCGTCTGTCGGTTTCTGCGCGAACTAGTCTCAGTTTTTGAGCTATCGGGCTGATGGCGAAATTAATGTAAAAAAAATTTTTAACTTCTCTGTTTTTCAACGAATATCTATAAATTTCGAGATATAGTCGTTTTTTATAGTTCTAGAATTACGGTTTTAATTTCATTAAGATTGGACAACTATATCATATAGCTGCCATAGAAGGGATCGGTCGATTTATATGAAAATGTAAAATTCTACATGTAAAATAATAATTTGACATTTTTTTTTCAACATTACCAAAATGAATTCATTTTCAATGATCTAATTGCAGACTGCAAGGGTATACAAACTTCGGTTTACCGAAGTTAGCTTTCTTTCTCGTTTAAATTATATGTATTAGTGAATAGGGATGCACAAATTAAATTGGAGGATAATGCAATGGTTTTATTTAATGATAACTGACTTAGACTTTTTTTCATAACAGTTTTGCGTTTGATTAACTTAAGTGATAAGAGTTTAAGAACATCTCTGCCTAGTATTATAGGCGTTGGCAACATAAAATTAGGAATAACAAAAGCTTCAATGCTATAATACTCTTCTTGAAACAAAAGGACAATCTTAATTTATCCAAATGTCAAAGTACTTTGGCCCCTTAGGCCGCGAGAACTACTTTTTACTAAATGTTCACTTTTACTGTTTGCGGGATAACTCCTCTACTAACAAAGCTTACTGGGCTTCCGGTATCTAGCAACGCAAAAATGTTGTCAATATCAATGTATCCCTCTTCACTAAGTAATCGTAATCTTACTTATTGAATATATGGATTCCCACCATTGGAATCGTCGTCGTCATCCTTCTCGTCTTGCCCGTTACCAGTTCACCGCCGATATTGGTGTCCAATCTCGGAACAATGGAAACAAGCTCCCTCCGGGCTCTTCGGTTTCTTACACTGGCTGCTGAAGTGCCCCATCGCTCGGCAATTGAAGTATCTTATGTCAGCGGCATGTGTAGGTTTTATCGGAGGCACCTACCACAAAGGTGCAACTGAACGTAGAACTCCCGGTGTCTTCCACAGGTATTTCTATGACTTTATTTTAAATATGAAAGAGATTATTGCTAATGTCAACATTTGGTATTGAATGGAATGTGTAAAAGTCATTGAGAGCACACTCATAATTACGATTTAATTCTAATTGTGGGAAAAAGTTTTCAGTTATAACTGATGTGTTTCCAGTTAACGCAACTGTTAATGATGTACTCATTCATTCATCTCATTATACTTATATAATTTTTTTTTTCGAGTATAATGAATTGATCAAAACCCTTGCTTTACCGTCCAGTTTTCAAATCATCATCCTTAGAGATTATTAAAAATCTAAATTTATCTTCCCAACATTTTCGTGAAATATTAATGTATTTATAATCCATGTCCCTATTTACATGATCTCGATATATGTGGCGCATGTTTTGTGACGCCACGTTCCGAGCGCACAATACATATTTCCAAATTATATATATTATATTTTAGTTTAAGTTTCTCTCGGTGTAGCCAGGGCAGTGCAGCGACAGAGCGGAGCCAAGAACAGCGAGGAGAGAGAGGAGGATAGTGACAAGCCGAGCAGACGACCCACGGAGATAGCTTTGGAGGCTGCGCAGCGAGAGCAAGCTTTCGCACCGCTAGACAAGAAAAGGGGCGATCGGCTGCATCGCTGCAGGTGCGAGCACAAGAGGCCACGAGGAAAAGCCGAGCGGCGTGCACGTGGACTCCCATACCCAGGCGTCGGTACATGCAGGGCGACCCGAACGAGCGGGAGCGGGAGAGCCGTGAAACCCTGCCGCGATCGGGGGTGGCCACCTGCACCGAGCCGGAGAGCAGGTATGCAGACGAAGCGAAGTTAAAGGGGAGCTTTGAGTTCTGAGCCGGCTTAGCGAAGGTACAGCGCCGGAGTCGAAGTCAGTCGAGTTTTGGGGATCCAGAAAGAGGAGTCAAGTTTTGGGTCCGCGAAAGAGGAGTTACGAGCGCGTCTCGCGGGAGTCCGCAAGTTCAACACGTGTCGCCGCCATCGCTTGCCAGTGCTCCACGCCGCCGCTTAGTTCCACGCCCACGTTTGGTACCTCAGTGCATAGTTGCGCATATAACCCCGCTCGAAAGTGCTTCGCGTCGACGCCGAGTTCTTCGTCGCCGTACGCCAGTGTCCACGCAGTCGCCAAGTGCCACGACCCACCACGTGCCCCGCCCATCGCAGAAGTCTAGCCAGCCACGCCCGCCGGACTCAACAGCCCACCAAGTGCCCAGCTAACGCCGAGAACATATTCCGCCCGCTCTGCAGCCACTGTTCTGTACGGCGTGAGTAGAAGAGTGTATGGGAGTGCGGTTAAATAGGAATAACCACGTTCACTAGAGCATCCGACCAAATAAAACTGAAGTACTAGAATCTAAACTCTAATCTCGTCTCTACCCTGGGAACTATTTACAGGAACGCGTAGCCCGCTCCGGCCCGGTAGTACTTGCTTACAACTGCGGTTTTAACCCTTGTTTGAAATTGCTCTGGGCTCTGCCTCATTTTCACCCGCGCGTAGCCCGATCCGGCCCTGTAGTGAAGCTTACAACTGCGGTCTTAACCCTTGTTTGCATTTGCTCTGGGATTTCTCTTAGTTTCCCCGCGCGTAGCCCGATCCGGCCCTGTAGTGAAGCTTACAACTGCGGTCTTAACCCTTGTTTGCATTTGCTCTGGGATTTCTCTTAGTTTCCCCGCGCGTAGCCCGATCCGGCCCCGTAGTACGTGCTTACAACTGTGGTTTAACCCTTGTTCGCATTTGCCCTGGGCTTTCTCTTAGTTTCCCCGCGCGCAGCCTGAACCGGCCCCGGAGTACATGCTTACAACTGCGGTTTTAACCCTTGTTTGCATTTGCTCTGGGCTCTCTTTTGTTTTCACCCGCGCGTAGCCTGATCCGGCCCCGCAGTACATGCTTACAACTGTGGTTTATCCCTTGTTTGCATTTTCTTTGGCCCCGTGCGTAGCCAATCCGGCCCTGGAGTCCAGGTGTACAACAGCGGTTTACCCAAGTTAGCCACGCCCACTAGCAGCCGCCCAGGATCGCTCAACCGACCTAAGCTGGGATCAGGGCAGCCAACTTTCTCCCTGATCCTGTCCTACCCCAAATCGGTCCCAAATCTATAAATTTTCTGTAAACGAACCCTGGCCAGACTGAGACATATCCCAGCCCAGGACACTACCTTACAGTTTAAGTCATCTTGTTTCAACATAATAATAAAATTCGCATTATCACGAAATAAATGTGTTGGAATATGGGTATACGTTTGTGACAAAAATAATGAATGTGTAAATTAAGATCTACGAAGACAACCAAGGTTGTATAAGTATAGCAAATAATCCCTCATGTCATAAGAGATCCAAGCATATAGATATAAAATATTATTTTGCTAGCGAGCAAGTAGAGAATAACGTTGTTTGCATTGAGTATAATCAATCTATAATCTTCAGATAATCAACTGGCTGACATCTTTACAAAATCTTTACCTGCTGTGAGATTTCTGGAACTGCGAAATCAAATTGGACTCGCTCTCGCTGATGATAACTGATTTTACGAAACCTTTACCTGCTGTGAGATTTCTGGAACTGAGAAATCAAATTGGACTCGCTCTCACTGATGATAACAGATTTTCTAAAGACCCTTTGGACTCTTAATTAAGCTTAAAATCACATTCGTTTCTCCACAATTGGATGGACCGACAAATAATGCTCTAATTGTGTTCATGTTTTTAACTAAAATGGTTTTATTTTGTCTTAATAAACGCATGTTTAAGAGTTAAGTACTTCATTCAAAGACAATCTTTCGATAATTGAGGTTGATATAAAATGGGCAAACATTTTTAAACTCAATGTCATAACCCAAATATCAAAAAGGGCACTGGTCTAGTTAATAATATAATAAACGGTCTACCATTTGAGGCTCATTAACCTGGTTACAATTACTGTGGACCAGGTACAAAGCTACAGAAGCGATTACCACGCGGTGATCGTGGGATCAACGACCTTGATGAGGCGTGCAGGTTACATGACATTGCCTATTCAAATAATAAGGACCTAGCTGAACGACATAAAGCAGATTCGATTTTGATTGATAGGGCTTGGAATCGTGTAAATGCAGTGAATACAAGTATTGGTGAGAGAGCTGCAGCATATTTTGTGACAAATATGATGAAGCTGAAGAAAAAGTTTTGTATGGGAATAAAGCAACAGAAAATGAAAGTAGTAAAAAAATTTCTTCAATAATCAAACAGGCTGCAGCGAATTAAAAAAGCATAAGCCGCTTGACATAATGAATGCAGTAAAAGTTGCACGCAAAGCAGTAAATAGCTCAACGGGATGCAGGAAAACTGTTGTAATTCCACGGGCTCGTCGAACCAACAGATTTTCAACCTGCTCCGCCGCCGGCTCAGAATGCTTGGTTTACATCTAGTCTTCCCATTTCATCAAACCAACAATCAATGGCATCTAACTCCTGCCTAAATGTGCATTCAATAAGCCAGCCCCATATTGGAACTGACAGGAAGACTCCCTCAATTGAACAACCTGCTCAAGACAGACTACTGAAATTCATTAATGATTTACAGAAGCAGCAGGAAGCTGCTGCAATATCACAAGCGGCTGCGATCGACAAGCTTCTGCTGCGCTTCGATCAAATGATGTCGGTGATGACGGCGACAATACAAATGTTACAGAGCGTGATGTCTAAACACGCCAGTCCCTTGGAGTCAACGCGTTGCGATGACTAATTACGGGATAAATATAGTTATGTGGAACGCCAACAACTTAGTTGGCAAATCCCTAGAGGTTGAGCTTCTCCTCCAGGAACGCAACATTGACATCCTGCTGATCTCTGAAACACATTTTACCAGCCGTTCTTTCTTCCGTGTTCATGGATATGCAGTACACTGTGCCAACCACCCCGTGGAGGTGCTGCAATCATCATTAAATCCTCCTTGGACTATAACCTGAGTGCCTCAATATCGGAACCCCACCTGCAAGCAATTTCCATAAATTTGGTCACCACACTTGGAAGAATTTCGTTTGGTGCTGTTTACTGTCCTCCTGGTCACCGTCACTCTTGGTCAGCTGAGCAATATCTTCGCCTGTTTGGCTCTATGGGCAGTCGCTTTGTAATTGGAGGGGATTGGAATGCGCACCACAGCTTCTGGGGATGCAGACGCTCCTGCCCTCGGGGAAATACTCTGATGTCCGTTGTCTCTAGCTCAGGGGGACCTACGCACTTTCCTTGGAATAATGATCATCTACCGACAGCCATTGACTTTGCAGTGTATAGAGGCATTCCGTGCAGCCACCTTGCCATTTCGGAGTGCTCGGGCCTTTCCTCTGACCACATTCCGCTCCTGATATATTTCTGCGTTGCTGCCTATCAGGTCGTTGCTAAATCCAGGCTTTTGCCTCGGGGATCAGATACAAGAAGTTTTAGTGCTGCTCTGACTGAAGATAACCCATCACTTGTAACGGCGGATGACATTGATTCTTTTGCTCAGGACTTAGTAGACAAAATTCATCAAGCTGCCCCTCCTGCTAGATGTATATCTATTCCTCCGCCATCCTGGACATCATCAAAACCTGAAATTGCAGCCTTGGCCAGGAAGGGTCATGCACTTCGTCGTACCTGGATGAGGACAAGGCATACTATCGATTTAGCTAGGTGGAAGGCATCTCAGAACTTAGGAAAGTTCTCCGCTCGGCTAAGTCGGAATATTTCGTAAACCATCTCAATGCCATCGATCCTAACCAGGATCATCGCTTTGCTTTATGGAAATGCACCCGAAACCTAAAAAGGCAGCCACTTCCCAGGTTTTCTCTTAAACGAAGCGATGGTACTTGGGCTCACAGCGATTCCGCTATTGCTGAAGTATTTGCAGACGATCTGGAGAGACGCTTACTCCGTTTGATTTTGCAACAAGCCAGGAGACCCAGACAACAATCTCTAGGTCTGGGCTCTCCTTTGGTTCTCCTGTTGCTGTGCGGCCTGTGGATCAAGATGAGGTACGTGATCATATTAAGCGACTGGTTCCCACGAAAGCTCCTGGCATGGATGCAATTGATAGTAGAGTAGCAAAGGCACTTCCTAGCTCAATTATTGTACAGCTCTGCCTTCTCTTTAATGCTTCCCTTAACCTTGGCAATTTTCTATCCCCCTGGAAACGTGCACTTGTCACAATGGTCCATAAGAAAGGAAAAAAACCCGTGCACACCATAATCTTACAGGCCGATAAGTCTCCTGTCCACTTTCTCCAAGATATTCGAGCGGATCGTGCTTGCTCGGTTGCTGAATATTGACGCCTTCATGGACGCTCTGCCGGGCCACCAATTTGGCTTTCGACGTCGCCATAGCGCTATTGAGCAAGTTCACAGAGTGGTTAACCACATTCTGAGTGCTTTCGAAGATCGCAAATACTGTTAGGCTGTATTTCTAGACGTACGACAGGCCTTTGACAGGGTTTGGCATGAAGGTCTATTTTACAAATTAATGACGCTTTTACCTGAGGGACTCTGGAAGCTTATTGTATCATTTTTGGATAACAGGAAGTTTTCCGTTGAGATCCGTGGACATCGTTCGGAACTACGCCCAATTCACGCTGGTGTACCTCAGGACAGTGTTCTTGGCCTGGTACTGTACACACTTTACACATCGGATCTTCCAAGCCCCATTGTTCGTGGTACTCTTCTAGCCACCTACGCAGATGACACTGCTTTTCTAGCTGCTGGCAGCACCCCCATATCGGCTTCCAATCGCGTAAAGACATTCTTGGACGAATTCGAATGTTGGGCATCTCGATGGAACATAGCGCTTAACATTGAAAAGACACAGCACGCCACTTTCGCCCTTCGACCTGGCCGCTCACGTGCCCTTTATTTGGATGGGAAAAGACTAAAGCATGAGGATAAGGTTACGTACCTTGGCGTAACCCTAGACCGCCGACTTTGCTGGAAGGGGCAGATTGACCGAGTCTGGGGATCAGCAAGGACAAAGCTCGAAAAAATGGATTGGCTCCTTCGTTCTGATAGCGGTCTATCCCTCCATGCCAAGGTGCGGCGATTTAAAGCCATTGTCCTTCCGACACTGAACTGGGGGATTACATGCTGGGGCACCGCTTGTGACTCTTCACTAAAAAGGGTGCAAACACGCTTAACGAAGGCTCTGAGAAGGATGCTGGGAGTTAAGTGGCACCACTACGTATACAATCACACGCTATTTCAAGACACAGGAATACCAACTGTAACAGAAACAATTTCATCATTTGAAAACCGATACAGAGACTGCCTGTTAGCGCATACCAACCGTTTGGCAAGACACCTTGCCACCCCATTAGGCCGACGACGTCTGCGCAGAAGACACCCTGCGGACCTATGGATACTCGGCCGAGACAGACATGGACGATTACTTTAACACCATATAATCACACATAAAATGCCCCAAAGTGGCGCTCTTTCCCACCCGCAGTTTCCGGGATCTATAGTTACTATTAATCAAATCAAATACGAAAACAAGAGCTACTCTTGTGAAGCGTGATAATTAAACTTAAAAAAAAAAAAAAGGTTATAACCGTCCCCAAAGTTGCAGGTTTATTACTACTGGTCCCTATTTTAACCCTTAGTGCTGTCGGCAGTTTAGCGTCTGGAAGTGCAGCAATAGTTAAGACTATTAATAAAGCAAAGAATACAAAATCACAGCTTCAGGAATACCGGTAGCATTAGGGGAGGGATTGTATTAACAACCATATAAAAAAGGCTATGGTATATAATTTTCAAAAAATAAAACCAACAAACACGCAATCAAAAAAAACTAATAAGTATGCTGCTCAAACGAGCGCTATCTAATATTGATATATTGAAGTTTGCGATTAAAAATAGTTCACATTTTCGAGGTGTTCTTATGAAAGACGAGTTACCAAAATATCCACGAAAACTGAAGTGTGGAATAATTAATTTAGCAGACTCTACTATTATAAAAGCTCAGGTATAAGTTTGTACTATGACAGCTTCGGAAACTTAAATCCGCGATTGGAAGTAGTTAAATACTTAGGAAAAAAAATCCAGACAGTCAATTGTGGACCTTTGTGTCTTCAATTTTCGTTAGACTGCAATTCAACAAAGGCTCTACCTAATTAACAATGAGTATGTAATCTGAGATGTAAGATGTTACAAGATGTAACCTTCGAAATCCTTCTCACAACACATGTTGTTCTTAGTGGTAGGAGAAATGTGCTCTCTGACAGGTAAAGAATCTGATGGCTCGACTAGGAAAAATGTCACTCAGAACGCAGCCTCAACAGCAGCAACTCCTACCGCACCAGCAGATCACCAAGCAGCACCACCAGCTCCATCAGCGCCACCAGCTCTACAACAGCTCCACCAGCTAGACCAGCTCCACCAGCTCTCTATCAGCTCCACCCTCCATTATGAATCCGAAAGTCACCCAGACAACCACCACCGCCACCGTAACCAACGCGACCACCAATTTGCCGGTTGGAGTTACGCAAGAGGATCTCAATGCCCTATTGTGGGACACTGAGGAGGATTAAGTGTCAAAAGAGTGCACGGGCAATTCGGTTCCAGCATTAAGGTGGAGCTTGTAAGCAAATATGTATACCTACCAGACAGGTATGCAAGACGATTTTTTCAATGTATTTTCAGAGCGAAAATATTTCCTTATTAAAAGGGTTGTTGGTAATGTAGAGTTTGGAACTATAACTCAGAATTAAAAAAAAAAGTATAAAAAATACACAATTAAATTTTTTAATGGGATATAAGAAAGGGGAATATTTTTTTAGCACTTTCATATTTTCAGCTTGAAAAATAAATTAGTTTTTGTTTGTTGGTGACCTGTGTGGTGTTTTTGTTGTAGAAGTCAGGTGGTATTTTAACTACGTATTTTTACGAACTATAAATAAAAACACAGACTGTCGTCTTCCTTCTCTTCAATCCGATATATTTCGAATCCCATCGGGATTCATCTTTAGGGATGAGAACACAGCGTTCGTCTCGTCAGCTGTGGAGTTTATAACTGAACTTAAAAACACAGCGTCCGTCCGGTCAGCTGTTGAGTTTGTAGCTGAACTGTATGAATTTATTAGTTTTAGTGATTTATTACTGTGTCGATACACACAGTGTAATAGTATTGTTTACTGTTACTGTTATGTAGTAACTTTTACAATAGTGTAGTTCGGTGTTCGATGGATATTAAAGAGATTGTGTGGGAGTAGAAGAGTGTTATGGGTTAACAATTAGTGGAGTATTTTAGTTTATGTGGAGGTTTTGCAAATTCTGTGTGGTAGGTCGATGGAATATGTTCTTTTGAGTCTTCTTCTGCTTCAGTGTTCTGTGAGTCTTCTGGCCAAGATATTCGGGTGGTTCATACGTTTCTTGAGGTAAGTTTCAGCTTGTGAGTTGATTACATCTCCAACTAGAGGGATACGGAGGTCCCTAGCCAGGTCAACATTTGGAATGTACCATTCGGCTCCAGAGAGTGTGCGTTGTGTCTTGCTCTGGAAGATTCTGATTTGGTTAAGGTTGCTTTTGGCAGCAATTCCATATACTTGGATTCCATATCTCCATGTGGCGGCGAGTATGGTTTTGTAGATTTTGATTTTGTTTGACAGGCTTAGGTGGTTATTTGGTTTTAAGAGCCAAGATAACTTCTTGGCCGTGGCTTCTAGTGTATTTTTGACGAGTTTTATGTGCTTTGCTAGTGTAAGTCTAGTGTCGAGGGTCACACCCAGGTATTTGTGATCCTTCTTCTGGTCCAGCACCTCCCCGTGTAGGAATATTCCTGGGCAGGTGTCCTTTCTAAGTGTGCGAGTTACAACTGCACACTTTGAAGGATTTACAGATATGTTCCATCGACAGGCCCAAATTTCTTGAGGTATGCCTGGAGCCTGTCAGTGGCAGTGTAAATACAAGAGGATCTGCACACTGCCGCTGTGTCGTCCGCAAAGGTAGCCAGCATAAGGTTCTGAGATTGTACTGGTGGCTTCGGCATGTCGTGAGTGAAAAGGCTGTACAGTGTAGGTCCAAGAACACTACCCTGTGGTACACCTGCTCTAATCCGCTTTTCAGTAGACATCGTTCCATCCTGGATCACTCTGAAAGTCCTGTCAGACAGGAACGACTTGAGTGTGTCATACAGCTGTGGGTTGAGCAGAGTCTTCAGTTTGGATAGAAGGCCGTCGTGCCATACCCTGTCGAACGCTTGCTGTATATCCAGGTATGCAGCAACGACATACTGCTTGTTATGAAAACCATCCAGTATGAATTTCGTCACTCGGTGCAGTTGCTCAGGGGTGCCATGTCTGAGCCTGAAACCAAACTGGAAATTCGGGATGGCACGCTTTACCATCGGTGCCTGCAGTACTCTTCTTAGAATGCAGCGTTCAAACAGCTTGCCAAAGGTGGTGAGAAGACTGATGGGGCGGTAGCTATTGAGGTCTCCCGGGGGCTTGCCAGGTTTCAGGACCTATCCTAGCGTTTCTCCAGGCCTTAGGATAGTAACCGAGTCTCAAGGCAGAATTAAAAATAAGCACGAGGTATAACAGTGCTCTGAGAGGCAGGGCTTTTGTAACTCGGTTATCGATCAAGTCTTCTCCCGGAGCCTTTTTGATTTTCAATCCCCCAATATCCTTTTTAACCTCCGTCAAGGTTACAGGTGCCACTGGGAGCTCCATCTGATGCGTCCTGTCGAGGGTTTCTGTCACAAGCTGCACTCTTCTAGCAGAGGAAGTGCTGAACGGAGTAAACCTGCTCTCCAGGTCTTCAGCAAAGGTTTCTACACGGTCCAGAGTTTATTTTGCCCATGTGCCATCAGCCTACTTTAAAGGATACTTAGGCGTAGCTTGCCTCTTTTATGCTCCGGTAAGCTTCCAGAGAGCAAAGTTGGAGCTTGCATCAGCTGTCGCGTTCTCTAATAACCGGTCTGTTGCTTCAGCTTTAAGTAGCGATAGTTTCTTCCTCACTCTGTTGGCGATCCTACGGAACATCCTATCTATCCTAAGGTCATTCGTGCGGATAAACTCACGTCTGAGTCTTTCCTTGAGTAGCAGCAGACCCTCAAGTTCATCCGAGAGTTCGCTCCGAGGTCTTACCAGGTGAGGGTTTGATGGTCTGGTTGGGGCAGCAGCTACGGAAGCTTCATCTATTTTAGCAAGCAGTGTGCTAATCGCAGTGTCACACATCTTCCTCAGTGAGTTTGCCAAGGACTCCCTAAACACCGGAAGGCATGAGCCAGGTTTTAAGAGGCTAACTCTGGCGGCAATCGTGGTTGGAAAGACAGATAGGGTTGCTACCAGCGGCAGATGATCCGAGCAGAGGTCCTGCTCCTCTCTAATGTTGAGTAGGTTGCTAGGGATTGACTTGTATACAAAAAAGTCAATGCAGGACGGGGTGGCTCCTGCACGCGGCGGGTACCAAGTAGGGCTTCCTGTTGCAAGGACTCGGGCTAAGGAGCTTGTTATTGCGTCGTGAAGAGCTCTCCCTCTTAGATCTTGTCTGAAGTTGCCCCACAGCCGATGCTTTGCATTGAAATCAGCTTCCAGGAAGAACTTTTAACCAAGTTGGGAAAGAATGTTGTCAAACTCAGCACTCGTCCAACTGAGAGAAGGTGGCAGGTACGCTGCAGCAATTAGGAGCTCGCCACTGCGCGTGGAGACCATGATAGCGGCTAGCTGGATTTCCCTGCTTCTGATGGCGTGAAGGTGGTAGTGGGAGATCTCACGTCTTACCAAACAGCTGCACCTCCTCGACTGGAGTAACTTGGGTGGTCTGATCTGTAACACACAAAACCCGCAAGAGTGAAGTGAATTCCTGGGTGTAGATATGTTTCTGCAACAATCATAATATCTATGTTATGTTGTTGTGTAAACATGAGCAGCTCATTGGCATTAGGAGCCAGGCTGCGGGCATTCCAGTTCACTGGTCATTACGGGCACTATGACGGAGGTCTGACTGAGGGGCACCACCCTGCAGTTTGAGCATGCTCTGGGCAAGACTTGCCACTGCGGAGGAGAGTAGAGAAACCTCTTCATGCAGGCTCTAGACCATTTGGTGGGGAGCACCCAAGTTCGAAGAATGATCATCATTTTAAAAAGGAGCTGAGGGTTGTACACGTACCCTTGAGCTTGATTGGGGTCTCTTGCTTTTGCAGCAAACTTCTGAGTAAGCTTGGTTGGCCAGGAGCAGCCAAATTGACCCCAGTGCGTCGGTAGTTAGCCTTGCGGATGAAAGTTCGGCAAGATCTGTCGTATGCTGCATGGTTTCCAAAGCAGTTTGCACATAATAGGTCCCCAGCAGTCTTCGCCAAACACAGCTCAGATCCTGTTTGATGGTTTCTGGAGCAGCGGCCACAGACAGGCTGCTTGAGGCAGTAGTTCTTCGTGTGGTCAAAGTCAAAACATCTAAAGCATTGTCTTGGCGTCTTGCTCTTCCTTGGCAACTCAACAGATACTCTCTGTCTTCCAATTTGAGTTACATCTAATACCTCCTTGTTGTTTGGAGCAGGCGCCAGGCTTATGAACCAAATGTTCTGAGGGCGCCGGTCATCAGAAGAACCATCAGGGTTGGTCTTGAGTGAAAGTCTGGTCTTTGGGTTGTGAGTGTTTGTCACAAGGTGTCCATGCTTGCGAAACTCAGCCACAATCTTGTCCACTGGGGTGGAGGCAGAAAGGTTGCGTACTACCACACGATTTGTCTTGTCTTCGTCCAGACAAAAGTGTGTGTACTGGATGTTTCTTGTGTTTAGTCTTCGAATGATGTGTCTATGACTTTCTGCATCCTTGGCGTAAATTTGTATATCCCGTGAAGAAGATGTACGGAATTAAAAGTCTTCAGCAGGTATTGGAGGACTCATGAAAGCTTCCAATTCGTTGATGTCCGTTATCCCAGGAATCCTGATACGGCGTGGCTTCCTTGTTTTCTCGGGGGGATGTGGTTTCGGGGCATTTGTGTCAACCGAAGCTTCAACATCCGTGAGATCGGCATCATCAACATCTCTCGATAACTCAGCAAACTGGTGTTGCTGAAGTGGATAAGGTGTGGCCAAATGTCGGGAGTTATTTGCAGACCATTGAGGGGTTCCCTTTTGTAAGGCGGGAACCGGGTCCAGAAGTCGACGCTTCTTAGAACGGACTTGTTGCCAGGCAACAGTCCTTGACTTAAAAGTCTTATCCACACTATTAACCTTCCATTCAGGAAGTGGGTCATTATTGGCGTTCAAGATCGCCGGGGTTGATGCAAAAACTTGTGCCGGTAATTCCACAGGAACAGCAGGGGCCACTAGGGCCGACGGCAATCTGCCTGAAGATGCAGGGTATGGGCGTGAGCGTCCACGACGCATGTGGCGATAGGTGCTTGCTACATTTTTGGGCGTTGGGGTGGACGACCGAGGGTCGTCCGATGTCATCGACATGTCTTCCATGCTTTCAAAGGAGAGTGAATCTTGGGCATTCAAGGTACCTCCACACGGTACCTCCCACGGAAAGGCCCGGCGGTGTCTGTTGGGCAGAGACCACAAGACCACAGCCAGACGGGGAAACTTGCTTATTCGAAAGAATTTTAATCTAGTCAAGACAATAAAATTATTCGGAGAAAAAACACATTTTTTTTTTCTGAATAGAAAAAAATAAAATATTTTGGAAGAAAATTTTCCTGGGAAAATTTTTGATTTTTTTCAGGGCACAAAATAAGACGTCCGTACACAATGACAGTAAAGTCGAGAGTGATTTATTAGTTATAATCCATTTTACAAACTTTAATTTGTCACAAATTTTTGCTATGTTGTAGCTCTGAAACTTAACAAATCTGGTGAGAGTCTTGGCTTTGGTTAGAAACATTGGTTTGGGATTATAATTTAAACACACAAAACAAACGTTTTATGGGCCGACAACACATTCTCTGGACATTTTTGATTATCATATTTATATACAAAATTGAATTTATTCTTAAAGTATTCAACTTAATAACAATTAATTCCTGTTAAGTTCCGAACCCAAAGCACTCACTTGTTTAATATTGAAGTAGAAAGGCCAAAGCTCTTTTTAAGCTGAATACTAGCTCTGGGCTACGTAAGGTTTGGGAGTTGTTAAGCCTTGAAAAGATTCAAGGAGTGTATGATACTTTCACCGCGACTTTCTCAAAATTGGTACGTGATAGAAACTTTTCAGTTTCGGACAAGTAATGTGCCGGTTAAGATCTATCAGAATCAATGGCTTTTATTCGCTGGCACGAAAAAATACAAAACAAGTGGGAAAGCTGCAGTCGATTGTGACCGATTGTGAGATACCCGGTACCCAAAGCATTGTGGCTGAAATTGAATAGAACATGAACATGGAGAAAAGAAAATGTTGACAAATAAAGACGAATGTTAGAAATGCTAGAATGCTAGAAACATGTTCAGCAACACTCAAAAGAGACAAATGTTGATAGGAAAATGTTGGGCAACTCTCAAAAGCGACAAATGTTGCTAGGAACATGTTGAGCAACACGGACGTGCGCTGTCTCTCTCTTTCTCTCTCTCTCTCTCTCTCTCTCTCTCAATACCTCTTACACAGAAAATTTATTGCTTAATAACTTCTATGTTTATCATCCAATTTTACTCAAATTTTCAGAACACGTCCTTAAATGCCTACTTATTAAGTCTATCTATTTACTTTAAGCCGAAAATCACGCCTATAGCTAATATACCGATTTTTATTTATAGTTTCACACGGACGGACGGACGGACGGACGGACAGACGGACATGGCTAAATCGACTCGGCTGGTGACGCTGATCAAGAATATATATACTTTATGGGGTCGGAGATGACACCTTCTGCCTGTTACATACATTCTCGGTTGGCACTAACTTATAATACCCTTGTACCCTATGGGTACCGGGTGTAAAAATACATCAAATGTATCTCTTAATATAAATATTTTGTTGCAAGTAGATCGAATACGTCAACGAGCATCGTATTTTATACATAAAACAATGCCACATTTTCGTGGGCGAGGAAGAAAATCGGTCGACGGACTCGAAATGCACAAATACTCTGGAATCGTCGGTTAAATAGTTCAGCAGAAAACAGTGAAAATTAAACGAATACCTTCGATTTTCAGTCAACGAATAAGATTCAGGGCCAAGTGTATCATCAAATTCGTTCTTTAATACCGATTCCTGATCACGATCCTAAATTCCTGCAAATCTACTTCATGGGTGATGAGAAGCATCAAATAAACGTACGCTTCCAATACAACCATATCGAGCAGGTGGAGGAGCGAGAAATTGTGGGTATTGTAAAACCGTTTTTACAAAATCACAACCGTTGGTCCAGTTGTTTTAAACAGACTGCAAAACGATAACTTATTAATCGTCATTAAAGCAGACACAGTACCAGTGATGAATTTTTTTCTGACCAAAAAAAAGCTGAATTGACAAAATAAAACAGCTTAAAAAAAGGGGAGTTCCAGGTAGAAAAAGTTAAGAAAAAAGCTAATTTTTAAAATTTATTTTTTTAACAAAATTGATAAATTGTTTTTTTTGAGTAATTTAGTCGCCAGAAATCATGTTTGCTCTTATCTTACTGGCAAATTTTCAATTAGAGACTAGACTAGACTGACTAGATTCCTCTAGTCAGGAGTTATCAGTCAGAAATACCTCCGAAAAAAAATTTACCTCAATGACAAAAGTTTACCTGACATTAAAAAATCCGCCCTAAGAAAATTAATTTCGAATTTAAATATAAATCTATGTTTGGACCTTAAACTTAAAACAGCGTTTAATGTTTCATTTCTACCAAATTTACATGGCTGAAAACTCGGCTTTTTGTTTTTAAGCCCCTTTTGGCATCGTTAGTTTCCTCGGTTCCACAAATGAATTTCACAATATAAGCGATGTAAGACGCGCCGAATTTAGGTGTGGATTTTTGAGGAAAATTATTCGATGTAAGTAATTACACTAGTTTACACTCAAAATGCTCCAAGCCTGTTGATGCGAAATTCTAGTAGAGTTGAGTCCCCAGATCACGAAAATGGCTTTAATTTTTTTTTCTATTCATACGTTTTTTTTTTAAGATTTTTTAAAGTTTTACACAAAAAAATTCTGCTCATTTTACGTTTCTCATTTTATAGCTCGAGTTGTAGCCAACCAATTTAGCCGTCGAATGTTTTATTTTACAGGTAATGAACTAACCTTTCGATTTTTTTACACTTTATTTATATTGGATAAGTACTTTGTGTGCTGGAGGTCGATAAGCTTGAAAAAAGTGGAAATGTTAATCTGTTAACTCAAATGTTAACATGCTGCTAGCATCCTAAAAACTCGAAAAAATGCGTTGAAAAATCAAAACGTGTTTTTTTCTAAATTTAATCGCCCAAAGTATCAAACAGGCCTTCAACTAAAGAAATCCATTGAAAAATGGATTTATCGTGGATTTTCAAAGTTAAGTAAAATGAGAAATTTTGTAAAGTTTTTGGCCAGATGTCTACTAGATTAAAGGTACTGTGTTGGCCACCGCCTTTAAATGGTCTGTTAACTTTGCTAGATGTGATGAACAGTCGGATTTAGCTATGAAAAAAAGCTAAGTTTTGTTAAATAAACAAAAATTTACAAAATTATGTTGAAGTAAGATAAAAATTAAATAATCCAAATTTAATGAATAGGTTAAGATCTTGACCACATCTCAACTAAAATTCAGGAGTAATATCGATTTGAAGGAGGCGCTCTTGTACATAATACTCCTGCTATATTTTTTCTGCAGGAAAAAAATATTGGTTTTTATACCACGTTTTGAGGCCGCGACGCCCTTAATGGTACCAATGACCCAAATAAAATTAATACATTGTCTATGTATGTATATAAAGGCGATTATTTAATTTTTATCTTACTTCAACATAATTTTGTAAATTTTTGTTTATTTAACAAAACTTAGCTTTTTTTCATAGCTAAATCCGACTGTTCATCACATCTAGCAAAGTTAACAGACCATTTAAAGGCGGTGGCCAACACAGTACCTTTAATCTATCTGCAGACCAAAGCAAATTTAAAAACAAACAAAATTGTTTCAATACTACGATAAATCTTAAAATAAAATATATATTGATACGAATATTTATACAGGTACATAAACTAAATTTTAATAATCTTTTTCAAAGTCAAGGAAACAAATTTGACAAGCAAAAGTTAGTTGTTTAAAAACAGAAATATTAAGCTAATTTAGCAAATTATAGTATTATTATTTGGTTTGCTCAATTTGTGAGACCAATGTAACTTTTTAATTCGGCAAATCGAGGTCCAGTCAATGGTTTGGTTAAAATATCGGCCAACTACTTATCTGTGGAAAGATACTCAATAATAATTAGCTTCATTCACATCACAATGTACATACATCTTCCTCACTCTCATTCAGGCAATTTCTATCATCCGTACTTTCATTCGGGACATCACAATGCACATTGACCTTACTCTCATTAATGAACTTGTTAAGATCCGTGCTCTTATTCGTCACAATTCATTGTAGTTCACCAACACTTTCATTTTGGGCACCAATTTCTTGTTCTACACTCTCGTTTGAAAACATACTAGAGCCTCTGGCCCAATCAGTATACCACTAATTGATTTGTCATCAAATTTCATTTTTCTAGTTTTATTGTCGATAAATACTTTTAAGTACTTTAAACTTGGTTTTCTACTAGGCCACATTTCAAAAGGTGTCTTTTTACATTTGAGCAATGCTCTACTTTAAGTTCTGTTTACTAAATAGGTTCCTTTCAACACGGCTTCGCCCCAAAACCATTTGTCTATATTCGATCCACTAATTTAAGTTCTAGCTTTTTCAGTGAGAGTCGTAATCATACGCTCAGACACACAATTTTGCTGTGGTGTATGTGGAACTGTCAAATGATAGGTAATCCCTTTCACAATGCAATAATTTTTCATTTCATTTAACATATACTCCCTTCCATTGTCTATATATAAGTTTATAACCTTAAGGTTAAAATGAGCTTCAGATTTGGCAACAAAATCTTTGAAGCAATCAAAAACTTCAGACGTATGAGTTATTAAACAAATCACGCAATAGTGAGTGAATTGGTCAACAAAAGTTACATCATAATTTTTACTATCAATTGTAGTGGGATTAATCGGGCCACCAACATCTGAGTGAACTGCAAATAATGCTCTGTTATAATCATCTTTATTTTTTATTTTGGCAAATGGCAACCTGACTTGTTTTCCTTTAACACAAGTTTCACAAATATTATAATCAAATTTAATTTTCTTAATTAAGTCAATATCTGCAAACATACTATCTTGTATAATTCTTTTAGTTTGTCTTTACTCATATGCCCCAAACGTGCATACCACAATCGATCCATAATAATATTATTTTTTGTTATGTATACTCATTATACTTGGCAACTGTGATTTCAATCCGTTGCTCGAAAGCACAAAAACTCTCAAAATAACTTTTGTCGTTGATCATGTGATCGGACGCACCCGAATCTAAAACAAAAGAGATACTTTCCTTGCTGTACATATTATTTGATCGTTGCATCATAAAGGCGAAGGCGCCATTTGGTTTAGCTGTGGAGTCTGTCTGGGATGTTTTTCTTTAAGGTTCTTTAAAGCATAGAATTCCTTTTTAAAATGACCCTCTTTATTACAATGGTGAAACTTCATGTTCCTTTTATCTATTTTTGCTTTGAAACTGTTCTTATTTTTATTTTTGTTGTTTTAAAATGTTTTTCTGTCACTTTGCATGTGGCTTCCAACAGCTTGCAGAACTTTCGTGCTTGTGTGTTCGCGTTGTTTAATTTAATCTCGTGGTCTAAAAGCCTTTTTTTCACAAAACTTAATGTCAACGAAGACTCAGTGTCTCTACAGCAGTCACAATTCCGTCGTTACCTACCTTATGCACCTCCTCCATTTTAGTACCAATTAGCTCGGTTATTTAATCATCAAAAACATTGAAATGGTTTATGAGGTTGACCCCAGGGTTTAACTTGAATGACATTAATTGCTTTCGGATAGAAAGCTGAGACGCCAAGCTCTTTCTTTCGTAGATAGCGTCTAAGTTCGTATTATCAGAAGAGGCAAAATGCAGAAACGAGTCGGACAAAAATTCGATTAGAATGCTTTTCGCAGTTTGATCTGCTTCCTTCCACTGGTCATTGTTTTCTGCTACTTGAATATTTTCTATAACTTTCAGAACATCGTTTTCTGCTAAAAGTGATTTAATTCGAAATTTCCAGAAGGAATATTTCTCACCATCGAATGGTTTTATGTTTTTTTTTCTTTTTCGCGCGCGGTATTTTTTTTTTTTTTTTTAATTTTTGCCTGCGTCGCTATTTATTGCTTTATTGTATGATGTTGTTGCACTACGGTCAGTACACTCAAGTGGCCATTTGAAACCAAGCCCGGGCTTGTTAGGGTTAGGTGTTAATAGGCGCGAAAGAAAAGTATAGATAAAAGAATGCGAGGAAATATAAACTACTATCAGGCAGCTCGATTGCTATCTTGCATGTGTACTAGGTGGGTAAAGATTAATGTTTTTAGTTTTTAGTTTAGGCTATCTACAGATGAGGTAATTTTGTACAAATCTTTAAATTTTTTGCACATAATACTCTAAAGGGTTCATGCATTTCATACGATGTTCTGCAGTGGTGCAAAACCAAAGGCAGGTAGGATCTTGTCGTTCTACATGGTACGTGGAAATTCAACTGACCCAATAGATCGCTGCTTTCCACGTCACCACGGATCAGATTATACATAAAGACAATGCCTAACATCGTTCTACGGTTTGCTAAGGAAGGAAGGTTAATCAGGAGAAGTCTAC